>JAGXEW010000898.1:0-42647 GCA_030684275.1 Acipenser oxyrinchus oxyrinchus | reverse complement strand
TGTACATTTGATTTGTTTATTTATTTTTAGAACGGGGAACACCTCCGCCCCTGTGTTATTTTGTATTAGTATTATGATTTAGTTGTATTTATATGACGGGCTGTATGTTTTGTTATTGTTTTGTTTAAATGACGGCGTAGCCAATTGTTTGTTTATTTTGGGTAGTAGCGTGGATGGGAAACCCCATCCACAGTAGTAATTAATAAACTTGTGCAGATTGTGGCCGAGGGTAACAGAATAATTAATTGCAAGCTAGTTAAATCCCTCGCCACGATATAAAAGGCTGCAGCTCTCTAGCTCGGGTGGGTGTTGTAGGAGCCGGAGAGAGTGAGAGTGGAGAGAACTGAGAAAGAGAGAAACAGTAAACAGTAAAACGGATAGGAACAGTGAAGGCGATAGCCCAGCCTGACCTATTCCGTGTGTATTTTGTGTTCGTGATTTGTTTATATTTAAACCTTTTATTTCGCTCTGAGAGCAAAGTGTTTTGTTTGAACATTTTATTTATTTTTGTTATTAATAAAAACGGCAGCCAGCCTTTCCCTGCATTACTTCCCTGGTGTCAATTTTTCCCTTCCTGCTTCTGCCTGACGTCAGACCACCAGTCACCCTGTCACACGTGGTGTCCAGCGTGGGATCACCAACGCGCCCTAGACGCAGGCAGAAGAGGGTACTGCAGTTTTTCGCTTTTTTTGTTTTTCTAATTGTATTTGGAGGAAGAAAAGGAGGAAGGATGGGAAGGAAGAGCTGCAGAAAGCAGCAAAAGCGGCGGCAACAACTGCCACCAGGGGATGTCGGCCCTAGCTATGTGGTAGACGAGTGGTGCCCTGGTTGTGGGGAGTTTGGGCACACCGTGGCCATCTGCCCCACCCAATACCAGGGAGAGGAGTGGGCTGCCCAAGCGAGCCAGGACCAGGTACCCCGGGGGAGACCTCAGAAGCGGGAGCTACCAGCTGCGGCCACAAAGCGGGAGAGCAGCTGGGATGCCATCATCCGGGCGGTCATACAGGACTGCTGGTGCCCCATCTGTGGTGAGCAGGGGCATTCCCCACTCAACTGCCCTCTCCTGTCAGAGGGGTGCCTGCTGCGCCCATTCCCACCAGCAGAGGGAGAGTGCCTACTGGTCCCGCCTCCATCACCTCCAATGGTAGGAGCAGAGTAGCAGGAGCTGCCTTTGTCTCCACCACCGCCACCAGCAGAGGGAGAGTGCCTGCTGGTCCCACCACCGCCAGCAGAGGGAGCATGCCTGCTGGTTCCGCCTCCATCGCCGCCACCAGCAGAGGGAGCATGCCTGCTGGTTCCGCCTCCATCGCCGCCACCAGCAGAGGGAGCATGCCTGCTGGTTCCGCCTCCATCGCCGCCACCAGCAGAGGGAGCATGTCTGCTGGTTTCACGGCTGCAGCCAGAAGGGGAGGAGCCCCTGCGGCCTCGCAGCCAGAAGGGAGGAGCCCCTGCGCCTTCGCAGCCAGAAGGGAGGAGCCCCTGCGGCCTGCAGCCAGAAGGGGAGGAGCCCCTACCGCCTTTGCCAGGAGCAGAGCAGCAGGAGCTGCCTCTGCCTCCACAGTCACCACCCGAGGGAGAGGAGCAGGAGCTGCCTCTCCCTTCACGACAGGACGGACCGGGACAGAAGGCTGGCGGTCCGTAGCTGCCCTTGCACAGGCTGCTAAAAGGGCAAGGGGAAAACGGCCGGGTCACAGCGGCTGAGAAGAGGGCCAAACCTAGCCCCACCGCTGGTCCTGGCTCCCCTCCTGCCGTCTCCTCCTGAGGGTCCGCTGCCGCCGCCTCCTGAGGGTCTGCTGCCGCCGTCGCCTCCTGAGGGACCGCTGCCGCCCTGTCGTGCATCGCCGGGGATACCAGCCTCGCACCACCCAAGGATGCCAGCCTCGCACCTCCCAGGGATGCCACGCCTGGATCGCCTGGGGCTGCCTGTTGCTCCGCATCGCCTTGGGCTGCCTGTGGCTCCGCGATCGCCTGGGGCTGCCAGCTGCTCCGCGCACGCCTGGGGCTGCCAGCTGCTCCGCGATCGCCTGGGGCTGCCAGCCGCTCCGCGTCGCCTGGGGTTGCCAGCCGCTCCGCGCTCGCCTGGGGCTGCCTGTCGCTCCGCATCGCCTGGGGCTGCCTTTGCTCCACACAGGGTACAGGGTACGAGGGAGAAGTGGAGCTCCCGCTGCCGCCTCTATGGCCAGGGGCTCCCCTCCCGAGTTCGCCTCCCGAGGGTCCGCTGCTGCTGCCGCCGCCTCCCGAGGGTCCGCTGCTGCTGCCGTCGCCTCCCGAGGGTCCGCTGCTGCTGCCGCCGCCTCCCGAGGGTCGCTGCTGCTGCCGCCGCCTCCCGAGGGTCCGCTGCTGCTGCCGCCGCCTCCCGAGGGTCCGCTGCTGCCGCCGCCTGGGGTCGCCAGGGATCCTGCCTGCCTGGGGTCGCTACACTGTGGCCGGAGCTCCATGAAGGGAGCTGCCGGACATGAAGAAGGGGGGAGGTCAGGAGACCAGCTCCCCAGCCGCACTTTCGCGGCAGGATATTGTGTGGCGGGAGCCCCGAAGAGGGAGCTGCCAGCCACGAAGAAGGGGAGGAGGTCAGGAGACCAGCTCCCTCGCAGCAATTTCGCTGCCGGAGATCGTGTGGTCGTAGCCCCATGGAGGGAAATGCCGGCCATGAAGAAAGGGGGAGGTCAGGAGACCAGCTTCCCCAGCTGTACTTTCGGCAGGATAGTGTGTGGCGGGAGCCCCAGAAGAGGGAGCTGCCAGCCACAAAGAATTGGGGGTGCGGACCTCCCACCATGGCCACCCCATGGACACTGTGCTTCCCTCTCTTCGGGACTCTGAGACTGAGGGGGAGGTGGCCGTTGGGGCCATATGTGCGTTGCACAAGGGGATATGTAACAGGGCGAGGTGCCCTGTACATTTGATTTATTTATTTATTTTTAGAACAGGGTACCCCTCCTCCCTGTGTTATTTTGTATTAGTATTATGATTTAGTTGTATTTATATGACGGCGAGTGCCGTATGTTTTGTTATTGTTTTGTTTAAATGACGCGTAGCCATTGTTTGTTTATTTTGGGTAGTAGCGTGGATGGGAAACCCCATCCACAGTAGTAATTAATAAACTTCGTGCAGATTGTGGCCGAGGGTAATAGAATAATTAATTGCAAGCTAGTTAAACCCCTCGCCCACGATATAAAAGGCTGCAGCTCTCTAGCTCCGGTGGGTGTTGTAGGAGCCGAGAGAGTGAGAGTGGAGAGAACTGAGAGAGAGAGAGAACAGTAAACGGTAAAACGGATAGGAACAGTGAAGGCGATAGCCCAGCCTGACCTATTCCGTGTGTATTTTGTGTTCGTGATTTGTTTATGTTTAAACCTTTTATTTCGCTCTGAGAGCAAAGTGTTTTTGTTTGAACATTTTATTTATTTTTGTTATTAATAAAAACGGCAGCCAGCCTTTCCCTGCATTACTTCCCTGGTGTCAATTTTTCCCTTCCTGCTTCTGCCTGACGTCAGACCACCAGTCACCCTGTCACACGTTGTGTTCAGCGTGGGATCACCAGCACCTCCTAGACGCAGGCAGAAGAGGGTACTGCAGTTTTTCGTTTTTTATTTCGTTTTTCTAATTGTGTTTGGAGGAAGAAAAGGAGGAAGGATGGGAAGGAAGAGCTGCAGAAAGCAGCAAAAGCGGCGGCAACAACTGCCACCAGGGGATGTCGGCCCTAGCTATGTGGTAGACGAGTGGTGCCCTGGTTGTGGGGAGTTTGGGCACACCGTGGCCGTCTGCCCACCCAATACCAGGGAGAGGAGTGGGCTGCCCAAGCGAGCCAGGACCAGGTACCCGAGGGAGACCCCAGAAGCGGGAGCTACCAGCTGCGCCACAAAGCGGGAGAGCAGCTGGGATGCCATCATCCGGGCGGTCATACAGGACTGCTGGTGCCCCATCTGTGGTGAGCAGGGGCATTCCCCACTCAACTGCCCTCTCCTGTCAGAGGGGTGCCTGCTGTGCCCATTCCCACCAGCAGAGGGAGAGTGCCTACTGGTCCCGCCTCCATCACCTCCAATGGTAGGAGCAGAGTAGCAGGAGCTGCCTTTGTCTCCACCACCACCGCCACCAGCAGAGGGAGCATGCCTGCTGGTTCCGCCTCCATCGCCGCCACCAGCAGAGGGAGCATGCCTGCTGGTTTCACTGCTGCAGCCAGCAGAGGGAGGAGCCCCTGCGGCCTTCGCAGCCAGAAGGGAGGAGCCTGCCGCCGCCAGGAGCAGAGCAGCAGGAGCTGCCTCTGCCTCCACAGTCACCACCCGAGGGAGAGGAGCAGGAGCTGCCTCTCCCTTCACGACAGGACGGACCGGGACAGAAGGCTGGCGGTCCGTAGCTGCCTTGCACAGGCTGCTAAAAAGGGCAAGGAGGAAACGGCCGGGTCACCGCGGCTGAGAAGAGGGCCAAACCTAGCCCCACCGCTGGTCCTGGCTCCCCTCCTGCCGCCGCCTCCTGAGGGTCGCTGCCGCCGCCTCCTGAGGTCGCTGCCGCCGTTGCCTCCTGAGGGACCGCTGCCGCCCTGTCGTGCATCGCCCGGGGATGCCACGCCCGCTCCACTCAGGGATGCCACGCCTGGATCGCCTGAGGCTGCCTGTGGCTCCGCATCGCCTGGGGCTGCCTGTTGCTCCACACAGGGAACAGGGTACGAGGGAGAAGTGGAGCTCCCGCTGCCGCCTCTATGGCCAGGGGCTCCCCTCCCGAGTTCGCCTCCCGAGGGTCCGCTGCTGCTGCCGTCGCCTCCCGAGGGTCCGCTGCTGCTGCCGTCGCCTCCCGAGGGTCCGCTGCTGCTGCCGTCGCCTCCCGAGGGTCCGCTGCTGCTGCCGCCGCCTCCCGAGGGTCCGCTGCTGCTGCCGTCGCCTCCCGAGGGTCCGCTGCCGCCGCCTCCTGAGGGTCCACTGCCGCCGTCGCCTCCTGAGGGACCGCTGCCGCCCTGTCGTGCATCGCCCGGGGATACCAGCCTCGCACAACCCAAGGATGCCAGCCTCGCACCGCCCAGGGATGCCACGCCTGGATCGCCTAGGGCTGCCTGTTGCTCCGCATCGCCTTGGGCTGCCTGTGGCTCCGCATCGCCTGGGGCTGCCAGCCGCTCCGCATCGCCTGGGGCTGCCAGCCGCTCCGCATCGCCTGGGGCTGCCAGCCGCTCCGCATCGCCTGGGGCTGCCAGCCGCTCCGCATCGCCTGGGGTTGCCAGCCGCTCCGCACGCCTGGGGCTGCCTGTCGCCTCGCGACGCCTGGGGCTGCCTTTTGCTCCACACAGGGTACAGGGTACGAGGGAGAAATGGAGCTCCGCTGCCGCCTCTATGGCCAGGGGCTCCCCTCCCGAAGTTCGCCTCCCGAGGGTCCGCTGCTGCTGCCGCCGCCTCCCCGAGGGTCCGCTGCTGCTGCCGCCGCCTCCCGAGGGTCCGCTGCTGCCGTCCCCTCCCGAGGCTCCGCTGCTGCCGCCGCCTGGGGTCGCCAGGGATCCTGCTTCGCCTGGGGTCGCTACACTGTGGCCGGAGCTCCATGAAGGGAGCTGCCGGACATGAAGAAAGGGGGAGGTCAGGAGACCAGCTCCCCAGCCGCACTTTCGCGGCAGGATATTGTGTGGCGGAGCCCCGAAGAGGGAGCTGCCAGCCACGAAGAAGGGGAGGAGGTCAGGAGACCAGCTCCCTCGCAGCAATTTCGCTGCCGGAGATCGTGTGGTCGTAGCCCCATGGAGGGGAAATGCCGCCATGAAGAAAGGGGGAGGTCAGGAGACCAGCTTCCCAGCTGTACTTTCGGCAGGATAGTGTGTGGCGGGAGCCCCAGAAGAGGGAGCTGCCAGCCACAAAGAATTGGGGGTGCCGGACCTCCCACCATGGCCACCCCCATGGACACTGTGCTTCCCTCTCTCCGGGACTCTGAGACTGAGGGGAGGTGGCCGTTGGGGCCATATGTGCATTGCACAAGGGGATATGTAACAGGGCGAGGTGCCCTGTACATTTGATTTATTTATTTATTTTTAGAACGGGTACACCTCCTCCCCTGTGTTATTTTTGTATTAGTATTATGATTTAGTTGTATTTATATGACGGCGAGTGCCGTATGTTTTGTTATTGTTTTGTTTAAATGACGGCGTAGCCAATTGTTTGTTTATTTTGTAGTAGCGTGGATGGGAAACCCCATCCACAGTAGTAATTAATAAACTTGTGCAGATTGTGGCCGAGGGTAATAGAATAATTAATTGCAAGCTAGTTAAATCCCTCGCCACGATATAAAGGCTGCAGCTCTCTAGCTCGGGTGGGTGTTGTAGGAGCGCGAGAGAGTGAGAGTGGAGAGAACTGAGAGAGAGAGAAACAGTAAACGGTAAAACGGATAGGAACAGTGAAGGCGATAGCCCAGCCTGACCTATTCCGTGTGTATTTTTGTGTTCGTGATTTGTTTATGTTTAAACCTTTTATTTCGCTCTGAGAGCAAAGTGTTTTTGTTTGAACATTTTATTTATTTTTGTTATTAATAAAAACGACAGCCAGCCTTTCCCTGCATTACTTCCCTGGTGTCAATTTTTCCTTCCTGCTTCTGCCTGACGTCAGACCACCAGTCACCCTGTCACACGTGGTGTTCAGCGTGGGATCACCAGCACCTCTTAGACGCAGACAGAAGAGGGTACTGCAGATTTTCGTTTTTATTTCGTTTTTCTAATTGTGTTTGGAGGAAGAAAAGGAGGAAGGATGGGAAGGAAGAGCTGCAGAAAGCAGCAAAGCGGCGGCAACAACTGCCACCAGGGGATGTCGGCCCTAGCTATGTGGTAGACGAGTGGTGCCCTGGTTGTGGGGAGTTTGGGCACACCGTGGCCATCTGCCCCACCCAATACCAGGGAGAGGAGTGGGCTGCCCAAGCGAGCCAGGACCAGGTACCCCGAGGGAGACCCCAGAAGCGGGAGCTACCAGCTGCGGCCACAAAGCGGGAGAGCAGCTGGGATGCCATCATCCGGGCGGTCATACAGGACTGCTGGTGCCCCATCTGTGGTGAGCAGGGGCATTCCCCACTCAACTGCCCTCTCCTGTCAGAGGGGTGCCTGCTGTGCCCATTCCCACCAGCAGAGGGAGAGTGCCTACTGGTCCCGCCTCCATCACCTCCAATGGTAGGAGCAGAGTAGCAGGAGCTGCCTTTGTCTCCACCACCACCACCAGCAGAGGGAGAGTGCCTGCTGGTCCCACCACCGCCAGCAGAGGGAGCATGCCTGCTGGTTCCGCCTCCATCGCCGCCACCAGCAGAGGGAGCATGCCTGCTGGTTCCGCCTCCATCGCCGCCACCAGCAGAGGGAGCATGCCTGCTGGTTCCGCCTCCATCGCCGCCACCAGCAGAGGGAGCATGTCTGCTGGTTTCACGGCTGCAGCCAGAAGGGGAGGAGCCCCTGCGGCCTCGCAGCCAGAAGGGGAGGAGCCCCTGCCGCCGCCAGGAGCAGAGCAGCAGGAGCTGCCTCTGCCTCCACAGTCACCACCGAGGGAGAGGAGCAGGAGCTGCCTCCCCTTCACGACAGGACGGACCGGGACAGAAGGCTGGCGGTCCGTAGCTGCCCTTGCACAGGCTGCTAAAAGGGCAAGGAGGAAAACGGCCGGGTCACCGCGGCTGAGAAGAGGGCCAAACCTAGCCCCACCGCTGATCCTGGCTCCCTCCTGCCGCCGCCTCCTGAGGGTCCGCTGCCGCCGCCTCCTGAGGGTCCGCTGCCGCCGCCTCCTGAGGGACCGCTGCCGCCCTGTCGTGCATCGCCTGGGATGCCACGCCCGCCCACTCAGGGATGCCACGCCTGGATCGCCTGGGGCTGCCTGTGGCTCCGCAGACGCCTGGGCTGCCTGTTGCTCCGCATCACCTGGGGCTGCCTGTTGCTCCACACAGGGTACAGGGTACGAGGGAGAAGTGGAGCTCCGCTGCCGCTCTATGGCCAGGGGCTCCTCCCGAGTTCGCCTCCCGAGGGTCCGCTGCTGCTGCCGCCGCCTCCCGAGGGTCCGCTGCTGCTGCCGCCTCCCGAGGGTCCGCTGCTGCTGCCGCCGCCTCCCGAGGGTCCGCTGCTGCTGCCGCCGCCTCCCGAGGGTCCGCTGCTGCTGCCGCCGCCTCCCGAGGGTCCGCTGCTGCCGCCGCCTGGGGTCGCCAGGGATCCTGCTTCGCCTGGGGTTGCTACACTGTGGCCGGAGCTCCATGAAGGGAGCTGCCGGACATGAAGAAAGGGGGGAGGTCAGGAGACCAGCTCCCCAGCCGCACTTTCGCTGCAGGATATTGTGTGGCGGGAGCCCCGAAGAGTGAGCTGCCGGCCACGAAGAAGGGGAGGAGGTCAGGAGACCAGCTCCCTCGCAGCAATTTCGCTGCCGGAGATCGTGTGGTCGGAGCCCCACGGAGGGGAAATGCCGGCCATGAAGAAAGGGGGAGGTCAGGAGACCAGCTTCCCCAGCTGCACTTTCGGCAGGATAGTGTGTGGCGGGAGCCCCAGAAGAGGGAGCTGCCAGCCACAAAGAATTGGGGTGCCGGACCTCCCACCATGGCCACCCCCATGGACACTGTGCTTCCCCTCTTCCGGGACTCTGAGACTGAGGGGGAGGTGGCCGTTAGGCCATGTGTGCTGCACAAGGGGGGGATATGTAACAGGGCGAGGTGCCCTGTACATTTGATTTATTTATTTATTTTTAGAACAGGGTACCCCTCCTCCCCTGTGTTATTTTGTATTAGTATTATGATTTAGTTGTATTTATATGACGGCAAGTGCCGTATGTTTTGTATTGTTTTGTTTAAATGACGGCGTAGCCAATTGTTTGTTTATTTTGGGTAGTAGCGTGGATGGGAAACCCCATCCACAGTAGTAATTAATAAACTCGTGCAGATTGTGGCCAAGTGGTAATAGAATAATTAATTGCAAGCTAGTTAAACCCCTCGGCCACGATATAAAAGGCTGCAGCTCTCTAGCTCGGGTGGGTGTTGTAGGAGCCGAGAGAGCGAGAGTGGAGAGAACTGAGAAAGAGAGAAACAGTAAACGGTAAAACGGATAGGAACAGTGAAGGCGATAGCCCAGCCTGACCTATTCTGTGTGTATTTTGTGTTCGTGATTTGTTTATGTTTAAACCTTTTATTTCGCTCTGAGAGCAAAGTGTTTTTGTTTGAACATTTTATTTATTTTTGTTATTAATAAAAACGGCAGCCAGCCTTTACCTGTAGTACTTCCCTGGTGACAATTTTTCCTTTCCTGCTTCTGCCTGACGTCAGACCACCAGTCACCCTGTCACACGTGGTGCCCAGCGTGGGATCACCAGCACCTCCTAGACGCAGGCAGAAGAGGGTACTGCAGTTTTTCGTTTTTTATTTCGTTTTTTCTAATTGTGTTTGGAGGAAGAAAAGGAGGAAGGATGGGAAGGAAGAGCTGCAGAAAGCAGCAAAAGCGGCGGCAACAACTGCCACCAGGGGATGTCGGCCCTAGCTATGTGGTAGACAAGTGGTGCCCTGGTTGTGGGGAGTTTGGGCACACCGTGGCCATCTGCCCCACCCAATACCAGGGAGAGGAGTGGGCTGCCCAAGCGAGCCAGGACCAGGTAACCCGGGAGACCCCAGAAGCGGGAGCTACCAGCTGCGCCACAAAGCGGGAGAGCAGCTGGGATGCCATCATCCGGCGGTCAGTAATGTTTTGTATTTTATATGACGGCCATACGGTCCTTACACCCCCTCACCACCAAGTGTTTGTATGCTAATATTCTCATTGTGTTGTTACGCCTGTGGTACAGAGACAAAATAAACAAGTCTAAACAAGTTTAAACTACTTTGAAAGCGCCAGCATTTTAATTAAATACATAAATGTAATTACAAATTGGGTAGTTTTATATTTATGAGGCTGTTTCTAATGATGAAGTTTGGGGATAGTGATTGCTGTGTGTGTGTATGTGTGTGTTTGGCCTGTTAATATAAAGTTTATGAAGGAGGGATAGTGATGGTGTTAACAGGGGTGCTTTGTAACCTATAAGAACGGAATTACCCTGTAAATAAGTGTACAATAAAAAATGGTTAAAACAGATAAAGCACAGATTACAACAGAAATGAAAACAATTACTGAAATGTAATTTCTTGTAACTCATTTTTAAACAAAAAAGCTGTCATGCATCTTCAAAAATATTAATACTTGAAATTACTATTTAAATAAATACACTCTAGTCAACTAATATTTGGATGAATTAAAAAAAAAAAAATAAGTGGTGTTACTTTTTAACAGTAAGCTTTCTGTTTTATAACAGCTATGTTAGTGTTTACTTAAGTGCACTGTAGTTATATTTTTCCTACAAAATCAAAATATGTTCCATTAGTTTGAATTTGAACTGTATGGTGTGCAGAATAGCCATTGAGAAACATGATAATGCTATAAATAATGTTATGTACTGGCTATGAAAGTTTTTCAGAGCTTCTCTGAATTTACTATTCATAATCATAGTGAACTATTTCTGTTCTGTACTGGTGATACTTTATTAATACATTTGATAAACTCCTCAGCTTTAAATGAAATGGTAAAAGAAAAATAAACGTGAAGGATAACGTTCATGGAACTGTCCCTGTTAAATCTGTTTTGACCAAGTAAGTTAGATGCAGTTCTGTACTTGGCCCCGATGTACTAGCACATTTAATAGATGCTGTTATGGGTTATTGTTTAATGTAATATGTGTATAATACACTGATGATGAAACTCTTTCATATGTTTATGGACTCTCTGTTTGTTAATAACCCGGTTATTGTTACGGAGGGTCTCGAACATAGTAACAAATGTTTATGGACTCTCTGTTTTTAATAACCCCGGTTATTGTTACGGAGGGTCTCAAACAAAAATACATTACAATATAACTTGCTTTCTTTATAATTTCTTACTAGTTCTGAGAAACACCCCAGCATTTAACCTTAAAATACACACACACACCCCGTAATACACACACAAAAAAAATTACAGCCCAGATTTTCAAACAGGGTCTTCTAAAGAACAAGCGCGCACGCACCGTAAAAAAAAAAAAGTATGGACCAGAGATTCGAACAGGGGTGTGCAGTGTAAAACATTTCAGGGATGAAATATCCCACTAAGGTGTTTCATAAGATTTTAACCCTTTGCGGACCATTGTCGGACTGGGTCCGACATTGCAATTATTCCTATCAGGTCCTTTGTCGGACCCTGTCCGACATCATCCAAAAACGCAAAACGCAAAAAGTCGTTTTTCTCCGGAAAAGCCGAGAAAACCATTCAATGGCGAAAGGAGCCGAGACAAGCCGATTAAAAAAAAAAAAAAAAAAAAGTCATACTTGCCCCTGGCATCAGATGGGGTGGTCATAAGGAAACAAGCTGGGTGTTACTGTATCAGCGCACAGAGACTATCACAGACATTTGCAGAGCTTTTTCGAGATATTATAGCAATAAAATAATGACTTGGATTGCATTATTGAGGAGTTTGGTGATAAAACGAGTCATCAGGAGATGATTGATCGGTATGTACGACTATTATTATTATTATTATTTATTTGTTAGCACATGTGAAAGCGATAGCGAACGAAAGGGTGGGCGGGGCTGGAGATGCCTAGTGAGTGCTTTGTTGATATGCAGGGCCATTTAAACCCATTTGACTGTGGAAAAAATACTTTTAAACAGCTGCCTAAAATTAACTGCCCGTGTGAAAATAAATTAGATCTGGCGAGCCTGACGACAATTAATAAATGGACCGCAAAGGGTTAAGGTATTTTAAGAATGTCATTTTGTTTCACGATCTAAAATTAATATGTTAAAATAATGCAAATACTTAGTTAAATACAGTAAAATCTTGAACATTATAACATACAGACCATATCATGTTAAGTTATGCGGTATGGCTAATCCTACCGCGTTTATACAGTTTAACAGAAAAGATTATTCTTAGACCTAAACATGGCTTGTATGGTCTTAAAATATTCAGTATTAAGTCAAATAATGTAGTGGTAACATTTATCAACGTCTAAAATAACAGGATTTTAAAATACTTTTAACTGAAGGCGGCATAAACCATAGACAGTTTAGCCATTAAAACCCTTACATCGATTGATTGATTATTTCAAAGAGGCGCCTAGCTGCATTTGAATACAGTGCAGAACGATTAATTAACCTCGTTACACGGCGCTTTTTACAGCCCGCGGATGTAGGAGAGTTGAAGCTATCGAAAATACTTTTATTTCTATTAAAAAACATTAGGGTTATCGCTTTCAAACATGCTTTTAGATATTTATTTGAAAATAATTGGAAACCGATGCTAGTATATTAAAAGCCTACTCCAGACAGAGTCTGCGGTATGGCTAATCCTACCGCATTTATACAGTTTTTAACATAAAAAATATTATTCTTATCCTAACCACGCCTTGTATGGTCTTAAAATATTCGCATGAAGTCAAATAATGTCGTGGTAACATTTATCAACGCCTAAAATACCTTTAAATCGTTTTTAGAATACGTTGTATATATTCAGGTCGTGGCAGCTGCAATATTAAAATCGACCAGCAGATGGCAGTATGCAGAATGCTTAATCCTGACGCATTTATACAGTTTTTAACATAAAAATATTATTCTTATACCTAGGGGTATAAGGGGCTTAACCCTTTGCGGTCCATTGTCGGACTGGGTCCGACATTGCAATTATTCCCACCAGGTCCTTTGTCTGACCCTGTCCGACATCATTTTAAAACGCAAAACGCAAAAAGTCGGTTTTTCAACGGAAAAAGCCGAGAAAACCATTCAATGGCCGAGTGGGAATGAAAGGAGCCGAGACAAGCCGATAAAAAGGAAAAAAAAAAGGCGTATCTCATGAATAGTCATACTAGCCCCCCTTCATCAGATGGGGCGGTCGTATGGAAACAAGCTGGGAGTACAGTATCAGCGCACAGAGACTATCACGGACATTTGCAGAGCTTTTTTGAGATGTTATAGTAATAGAATAATGACTTGGATTGCATTATTGAGGAGTTTGGTGATAAAACGAGTCATAAGGAGACGATTGATCGGTATGTACGACTATTATTATTATTTTTTATTTGGTAGCATATGTGAAAGTGATAGCAAACTGTGCGTGTAAAAATTAATTAGACCTGGCGAGCCTGACGAGCCTGACGCAGAATTAATAAATGGACCGCAAAGGGTTAAGGTCATAAATCAACCAATAGGTGCGTGGTTAGGGTCATAAATCAATAAAAATGTGTAAAGGGGGCGGGGTTTAGGGTCATAAATCAACCAAAAGGGGCGGGGCTTAGAAAAGTGACAGACACTGTCGTGCCTTCACTACTACTTTTGTTCTGGAAATACAAAATCAAAATGCATGGCTGAAATCGTGGTGCACCCAGGAAGGCTTCACCTTTCTTGAACATTGGAGCACATTCTACAACAAGGACTATCTATACAGGTGGGACGGACTGCACTTAAACAGAAAGGGAACCAATCTACTCGGAGAAAGGATCCTTCAAGAGGTCCAGAAGCATTTAAACTAGAAAGGAAGGAGAGAAACAAAAACAGAAGGGACACCACATCAAAACAAGGACAACAACTCAGGTAAGACAACTATTAAATGTATCTATCTTAATGCTAGAAATCTCAGAAACAAAATGTTAAAACTTGAAGCTACTGCACTAACAAGTAACTACGATGTGATAGGTGTTACAGAAACTTGGTTGTCTGAGAGCGATGGATACTGAATATAATATTAGTGGGTACACACTATATAGGAAAGACAGGCAGGACAGAAGAGGTGGATGGGTAGCGCTATACATAAGAAATAGTCTTGAAGCCCAGGTGTTAAATCAGGACAAAGAAAACAATGCAGAATCAATATGGGTCAGAATAATGGACACAAATTCAAAGGGCATAATAATAGGAGCATGCTATAGACCGCCAAACACAGACGCTGAGCAAAATAATCTGTTATACAATGACATTCGAAATGCGTGTAGAAAAGGAGAAGCCATACTAATGGGAGATTTCAACTTCCCCGATAAAATGGGAGAACCCGTGGGGACACGACGGACGAAATTGAAATGGTGGAAATGACAAATGACTGCTTCCTAACGCAATTTGTCAAGGCACTGACTAGAGGGGAGGCATACCTTCATTTAATCTTTTCAAATAATGAAGACAGAATAACTAAAACAGAGGTCAGAGAGCAATTGGCAAACTCAGACCACAGCATGGTCTCATTTGAAATATTTTTTAAAACCCCAAAAGTAATGACTAAAGCTAAGGTTTACAATTTTAGAAAAGCAAACTATGAAGGTATGAAACAGAGACTAACAGAAGTAGATTGAGTAAAATAGAGAAAACATCCACAGAAAAAGGAAGGCTGTTTTTAAAATGTAGTACTAGAGGCACAAAACGATTACATCCCAAAAGTAGACAAATCTAAATCTAAAACAAAATGGCCAAAATGGTTTAATAGATCAATTAAAAAAATATTCAGTGAAAAAGGCACTTTACAGAGCGTTTAAAAGGGACCAAAAACAAAGTACACAGAAAGAGTACTTGGAACTGCAAACACAAGTCAAAAAGGAAGTTAGAAAGGCCAAGAGAGAGATAGAAATCAATATTGCTAAGGGGCTAAAACCAATTCCAAAATGTTTTTCCAATATTATAACAGCAAGAGAACATTCAAAGAGGAGGTTAAATGTCTAAGAGACACAAATGGCAAAATCATAGATGAAGAAAAAAAATAGCAAATATATTAAATGATTACTTTTCACAGGTTTTTACAAAGGAGGACATGGACAACATGCCCCACATGTCGACCTGTTCCTATCCAATTTTAAATAACTTTAGCATAACAGAGGCAGAAGTGTTAAAGAGACTAGGAGCTCTTAAAATAAACAAATCCCCTGGGCCGGATGAGATCCTCCCAATAGTACTCAAAGAAATGAAAGAAGTTATTTACAAACCGCTAACCAAGATCATGCAACAGTCTCTTGACACAGGGGTTGTACCGACAGACTGGAAAATAGCAAACGTAATACCGATCCACAAAAAGGGAGACAAAACCGAACCAGGTAACTACAGACCAATAAGCCTGACTTCTATTATATGTAAACTTATGGAAACTATAATAAGATCCAAAATGGAAAATTACCTATATGGTAACAATATCCTGGGAGACAGCCAGCATGGTTTTAGGAAAGGAGATCGTGTCTAACTAACCTACTTGACTTTTTGAGGATGCAACATCGAAAATGGATAACTGCAAAGCATACAACATGGTTTATTTAGATTTCCAGAAAGCTTTTGACAAAGTCCCGCATAAAAGATTAATTCTTAAACTGAACGCAGTAGGGATTCAAGGAAATGCATGCACATGGATTAGGGATTAAATTTGCAGACGACACAAAAATAGGAGGAGTGGCAAACACTGTTGCAGCAGCAAAGGTCATTCAAAATGATCTAGACAGCATTCAGAATTGGGCAGACACATGGCAAATGACATTTAATAGAGAAAAGTGTAAAGTATTGCATGCGGGCAATAAAATGTGCATTATAAATATCACATGGGAGATAGTGAAATTGAAGAAGGGAACTATGAAAAAGACCTAGGAGTTTATGTTGACTCAGAAATGTCTTCATCTGGACAATGTAGGAAGCTATAAAAAGGCTAACAAGATGCTTGGATATATTGTGAGAAGTGTTGAATTTAAATCAAGGGAAGTAATGTTAAAACTCTACAATGCATTAGTAAGACCTCACCTAGAATATTGTGTTCAGTTCTGGTCACCTCGTTACAAAAAGGATATTGCTGCTCTAGAAAGAGTGCAAAGAAGAGCAACCAGAATTATCCCGTGTTTAAAAGGCATGTCGTATGCAGACAGGCTAAAAGAATTGAATCTATTCAGTCTTGAACAAAGAAGACTACGCGGTGATCTGATTCAAACATTCAAAATCCTAAAAGGTATAGACAATGTCAACCCAGGGGACTTCTTTGACCTGAAAAAAGAAACAAGGACCAGGGGTCACAAATGGAGATTAGATAAAGGGGAATTTGGAAGAGAAAATAGGAGGCACTTTTTTACACAAAGAATTGTGAGGGTCTGGAACCAACTCCCCAGTAATGTTGTTGAAGCTGACACCCTGGGATCCTTCAAGAAGCTGCTTGATGAGATTCTGGGATCAATAAGCTACTAACAACCAAACGAGCTAGATGGGCCGAATGGCCTCCTCTCATTTGTAAACTTTCTTATGTTCTTATGTTCTTATGTTCTTATGTTCTTTCTGCCAGGGCCACCAAAGGTTTCCCCCTAAAAAGAAAGGGTGTTTTCCCTTTCCACTGTGTAGATGGTCTACACATATTTAGTAGGGAATAACTTACTAACCTCTTTGTCGTGTTAAATGTTTTCTTTTCTACTTGTGTTAAATGTTTTCTCTTTTCTTTGTTTTCTATATGCATTGGCGGTTCTTTGTCTGTCTACACATGTAGGAGTATTTAGTGGGGAGCCAGGTTTCCATCCTTTGGGGGTTAGTGATTCCACTTTCTCCAACCCTTTGTTAAGTTGAGCTTCATTTACCTCTAAGAGGAGGGTTTCCATAAGTCAAAGGGGACGCCGGCCAAACCCCACCTTTCAGCATCACATGATCTTTTCTTCCTCTCTTTCAAGTTCTGAAGCCTCTATTTATGTGTAGGCCCCAAGCGGTGGGACCCCTCTTCGTATGTCGGGTCTCCTCAGTGACGGTGACCCCTCTCTTGTTTATCGGGTCTCCTCAGAGAAGGTGACCCCTCTCCTGTTTGTCGGGTCTCCTCAGAGAAGGTGACCCCTCTGATGTTTGTCGGGTCTCCTCAGAGACGGTGACCCCTCTCCTGTTGGTCGGGTCTCCTCAGTGGCGGTGAGCCCTCTCTTGTTTGTCGGGTCTCCTCAGAGAAGGTGACCCCTCTCCTGTTTGTCGGGTCTCCTCAACGAAGGAACCCCCTGCTATATGTTTGGCCTTGGAAGAGACAGAGCCCCTCTCTTTATATGTTTTAATATTTACTAACTCCATGTTTATTCCTTTCTGGCTCACAAGCCTCTTCTTATGTCGGGTCTCCTCAGAGGCTGTGACCCCTCTCTTGCTTGTTGGGTCTCCTCAGTGACGGAACCCCCTACTATGTGTTGGGCCATCGAAGAGGCAGAGCCCCTCTCTTTATATGTTTCATTTGTTACTGACTCCATGTTAAACATCACCTCGGTGGCCTTGCTCCGCCCGTGAAGTGGGAAATGTGAGTGAGTAGGGTAGCCTATTGTAGACCAACTACCAGTATTTTGAAAATGTACTCTACTAAACATTTTGACTGGATATTTTTATATCATTAACCCTTTGCGGTCCATTTATTCAGCGCGTCTCAGGCGCCAGGTCCAATTTATTTTAGACGCAGCTGTTTAAAAGGATTTTTTCACAGTAAAACAGGTTTAAAAGGCACTGCATATCAACAGGACACTCAGTACTGCATCTCCAACCCGCCCCACCTCTTGTTCACTGTATTTTTTACATACCTCTACATAGTAGTGCATACTGATAAATCATCTCCTGATCACTTGTTTTATCACCAAACTCCTCAATAATGCAATCCAATAAGTTATTATAACATCTAAAAAAGCTCTGCAAATGTCTGTGATATTCTTTGAGCGCTGGATGCAGAAGCAGCTATCTTGTTTGTTTATGTCCGTGTTATCTATTTGGTGTCGGGGCTATCAGTATTCATGAGATACACCCTTTTTTTCGGTTTCTCTCGGCTCCTATCAGTCTCACACGGCCATTGAATGGTTTTCTCGGCTTTTCCGGAGAAAAAACGACTAGAGACCTGTTTTTACGTCTTTTGATGATGTCGGACAGGGTCCGACATTGGACCGAAAGGGAAAATTGCAATGTTGGACCAGGTCTGACATAGGACCACAAAGGGTTAACCTGAAGTGCTGGATTTGTTTTTATACCATAAAGATCAGAATTACTGTAGCTACCCTTCTGTAGGAAACCTTGTATATATTTTATATGTAAAATATGTATATAAATATATATGCAGTCAAATAATACATAGTAAAATAGGAATAGTAAAAAGCACTCTTATGGAATGTTGGTATACAGTATATACTGTATACTGTATATATATATTGTGAAAGATGCCCCGAGGGCGTCGTTTTTCTGGCAGAAACTGGACGGACTCGTAGATTTACACCGGTGAGTATCTTTATTTTATATACAACACAAACTTTATTTCCCACCACCAAAAGAACTTGCCCTGTATGGGCCACTAACTGTCTCACTTTTATTCCCTGTCTAGGTCTACCCCAGGAAGTCACTTCGTCGTGCTGGTACAGTCTTAATATGGTCTCTTGACTGCAGACCCTCAGCGAGCTGTACTCCTCCTAATGGAGTACCTGGTACAGGAAAGTGAGTTCGTGGGCAAAGATAATTATGCTGGAACTGGCTGCCTCTGCTGGAGCAGTACGATAGCTCCTGCTATTGGAGTACAACAGTAACACTGGTACACAGGGTTGTTCACTGGAGAACTTTGAAACAGTACAATAGCTCTTGCTATTGTGGAACAGTCAGTAACAAGGGCAAGTATACTGGGGAGCGTTGAAACAATACGATAGCTCCTGCTATCATGGTGAAACTGTATTCCAGGTAAGTAAACCGGGTGCGTTGAAACAATACAACAGCTATTGTGGTGAAGTTGTAACATCGGTAATTAAACTGAGGAGTATTGAAACAGTGCGATAGCTCCAGCTATCGTAGCAAAGCTGCAACAGGGTAAGTAAACTGGAGTGCGTTGAAACAATACGATAGCTCCTGCTATCGTAGTAAAGCTGTAGCCAAGGTTTGTAAACTGGATTGCGTTGAAACAATACGATAGCTCCTACTATCGTGGTACAGCGGTAACAAAGGTATAAAAACTGGAGTGCGTTGAACAATAAACAAAGATCCATAAACTTTGTCCCATTGTCTGTGTTTTTGTTTTAGAGTTCCACACAGTACACAATACAAAATAAACGTTTATAAATTCTGTCCCGTTGTCTGTGTATTTTGTCTGCAGAGTTCCACACAGTACACAATAACAAAACAAACGTTTCCCGTCTCTAAACTTTATCACAAGCAGCGACCATGCCAGAACCAGAGGCGGGCTCTGTTCACTTTCTAATTTGCAGAGATTATACTCACTCTCTGCTACAACTAAACAAACATAAGCCGTGTTGTCTTCACAAGCAATTTTACAACAATTCTGTTGTGCACAGTAAACGGCAAATAAATTAGACTTGGTCTTAACACACGAAACTTACTTTATATGAAGAGTGAAATAGCTAGTGGTCTTTCAACAAAACCGAAACTTTTCATGCTGAGATTCCAGAAGACTGTAGATCTCTCTGGTGGTGTATTCCCCACTGCCACCACGAGTGATCTGACTTCCTTATATGTCATCAAACCCCGCCCTCTTTGATTCAAAACCCAGGGCTTCTGGGGAACGTAATCTTTGAGGCCAGTCGGTCATTTCTTAAAGGGCCTACTCCCTTTATTATCACAATATATATATATATTTTAGCTCAAAGAGCCAGCTGCCCAACATTTCGATATGTTGTACATATCTTTCTCAAGGGAGCCTGTGTTTGAATCAAAACATTGGAGGTATTTATAGGTTTTGACGGCATGACAACTACTTGTTATTGTTTACATTCAAATCCATGATTTATTCTTACATGATGTAATACTGTTCTATATATTGTGACATCATTTTTACTTCTATCTTTGAATCTGTATTAATTCTAATTAACATTACTTTATATAAATTTATATTTTTATTATATCATGCAATGCTGGCTCTGAGGATCAGTCTAGATTTGGCCTCCCAGCGCATCAGCATGCACAACTTTTGAACGAACTTTGTTTATTTATTTAAATGTTATATATCTATTAAAGTTAATTAGTTCATTCTTTTCTGTTGAGTCCGCTGGCATAATCGTGTTCAGTCTATTTATCCATTTACTTTCTTTTATTCTTCTATATGTCGCATTGTCTAATTTTAGCTGCTCTAATACTACAAACTTTACATCATTTATGTCATGTCCTTGACTGGTGAAGTGCTGTACTATTGGTTCATTCATTTTTTATTCCTAATTAATGAAAGGTGGTTCTGAATTCGTTTATATAAAGTAGTTCCAGTCTCTCCAACATATTTGATTTCATCACATTTTTCACAGGCTACTCCATAAACAACATTGCTATTTTTACAGTAGGTATTAGTTTTTAGTGGATATGTGGTGTTCTTATGTTTAATTATATTTTTACTTTTGTCTATGTATTTACACACTTTACTGGTGCACATGTTCGTAGAACCTATTTTGTCAATTATTCTTTTATGTTTACTGTGAACTAAAATATCACCTAAATTAGCTTCTCTTTTGAATGCTACAACTGGGGCCTTAAGAAATGCTTTTTTAATTTTTCTGAATTATGTAGAATCCATAAGTGTTTCCAAACTATCTTAGAAATATTGGGCAAAAGTTCAGAGTAAGTCATTACTAATGGGACTCTTTTGACCTTTTATCTCTATTTTTATAATCTAGTAGATCATCTCTTTTTAGTTTATCCACTTTTCTTAACTCCGTCTCTATAATTCTTTCTTTGTATCCTCTTTTTTAAGATTTGTTTTTAATACATTTCTTTGTTTTACATAGTCACTTTCTTTTGAGCATATTCTTTGTATTCTTATTCCTAGACCCTTTGGGATTGCCCTTTTAGTGTGTATCGGGTGTGCAGAGGACATGTGTAAATACTGGTGCATGTCAGTAGGTTTACAGAAGAGGTCAGTCTCAATTGAACCTTCAAGTTTTACTATGGTATCTAAAAATTCTATTTCTTTCCTTGTCCATCGAAGGTCCACCTTAATATTACTGTGTATTTCATTTGCCATTTTATGAAACTGGAAAAGAGACTCTTCTCCATGTGTCCAAACCCCAAAAATATCATCTACAAACCGAATGTATTCTAAAGGTTCTCTTTCCGATTTTTAAGTAATTGTTCTTCCCATTTTCCCATGTATGTACTACCATCGTTTTGTTTGTAATTCTTATCAACAAATGTAAAATAACTGTTTTCTAAAACTACGTTGATCATGTTCAGTACTTCTGCTGTTGGTATTGATTTATCTAGTCTATTATCTAGTGCTTTTGACAAGCTTCTAAAGTTTCTTTCTGAGGACACTTGGGTACAAGGATTTTACATCCATCCATATTCAAGGGCAGAAACTTCGTTAAAGTAACGTTTCGTTGTCTAAAAGGTTTGGAAATTGCAAGTTTATATGTATGTTTCCCGTCACACTTGACATCACATATGACATCATCAATGACATTGGCAATGACATCATTAAGCACATGACAAATTCTTCCCGAAGACTGGCCATAAGGGACATAGCACTGGGAAATCATAGTCCTTGTGATTGGTAACATGTTGAGTATCTGCATTAGCATTCCCACACTGAGTCA
This sequence comes from Acipenser oxyrinchus oxyrinchus, assembly GCA_030684275.1. NCBI lineage: Eukaryota > Metazoa > Chordata > Actinopteri > Acipenseriformes > Acipenseridae > Acipenser > Acipenser oxyrinchus. The sequence continues at coordinate 21,173 of JAGXEW010000898.1, read as the reverse complement.
CGCTCAAATGCATTTTAAGAAGAAACCGTTGGAACAAGTGCTCAATTCCTTGTGTACCTTAAGAGGTTATAACACAAGAGTACTTTTTAAAATGAATTGTAAACTGTAAATGATAAACTTCTGCCTTACTGTACATTTAAATGTTTTATTACAAAATGTAAATTCTTAATTAAGATAGCAAACTTATTTTTGTTTTTGTTACTGTTTCCTTAGCTGTTATGAAAGCTTAATCTGCCAGTGTCTCTATGCAAGTACCAGTATGTGACAAGGATGGTGAGTGGTGAAATGATCAGTAACAACAACGTTCACTCCCAAAAACGTCTGTGTTTTTTAATTGAACAAAACAAAAGGTTCTTTAAGCAAACACGACGGGTTGCAGTCCCAAACAAAACAAACAAATACACTCCGGTAACCACAGTCCTCCATGCACAAAACTGTGCTCTTGGTACAAGTGTCCTTTTGAGTGTGGGTGGTGCTTTGCTGTGCTGTTCTGCGCTGTGCAGTGAAAGCAGTGAGTCAGGGTTAGTGCAGCAGCTCGAGTGCGTGTGGTGCTGTTCTGTGCTGTGCAGTGAAAGCGGTGAGTCAGGGTTAGTGCAGCAGCTCGAGGTGGGGTGGTGCTTTGCTGTGCTGTGCAGTGAAAGCGGTGAGTCAGGGTTAGTGCAGCAGCTCGAGTGCGGGTGGTGATTTGCTGTGCTGTGCAGTGAAAGCGGTGAGTCAGGGTTAGTGCAGCAGCTCGAGGTGGGGTGGTGCTTTGCTGTGCTGTGCAGTGAAAGCGGTGAGTCAGGGTTATTGCAGCTCCGTTCCACTCCTATTCCTCTGCAACAAAAAAAACAAAACAAATGCAGGCTCCGGCCTCGTAATAAACATTCAGCGTAAGGGGCAGTACTCACATAGCAGCGTCCCCTTTGTACTACCCAACTCCTCCCTGCAATCAGCCCGGCAACAGCCTTTCTCCAATCGCTGCCTGCCCCGTAGCTGAGTGCAAGGGATTCGTTTCGTGTATGCCGGTCTTGTAAAATGTAGTCAGCATGGATGGGGTTAAATCCCCATCCCGATAAAGATTGTGGGAATGTGATTGGAGCCTTAATAAGGTAATAGTTTAACCACTTCAACACCACAACGTGCGCATGTACATCAAGTTTCCCATTCTATTCTATGAGCGGTTTCTCAGGCTAGCATTTCAGGTTTCATTCCCTAAGGCAGAGCTAGTACTGTGGAATGTGCAATCAAAGTCAGGGGAGGGTCAGGTGATATTTGTATCCAATTGCGTGTTGTGGTCAGGAAGGTCATTCCACCACTGCGGGCGAGGGTGGAGAAGGAGCGGGCTCTGGAGGCAGGGGCGTGAGGAGGTACAGCCAGTCTTCTAATGCAGGAGGATAGGAGAGGTCAGGTGGGGGTGTAGGGAGAGTCTGGAGGTAGCAGGGTGCAGTGGTCAAGGCATCTGTAGGCGAGTACAAGAGTCTTAAACTGGATGCGAGCGGTGATCGGGAACCAGTGGAGTGGCGGAGCAGTGGAGTTGCGTGGGAGAAGTGAGGCAGAGAACACCAGGCGAGCAGCGGAGTTCTGGATGAGCTGGAGCGGACGGGTGGCGGACGAGGGAGGCCAGCCAGGAGGGAGTTGCAGTAGTCTAGGCAGGAGAGTACCAGGGCCTGGACCAGGAGCTGGGTGGTGTAGTTGGTGAGTGTCGCAGGTGACGCTGAACTAGTTATTCCGTGTAGTAAAACACTGGACTCCTTTGCATGGAGGATCTCAGTAAGCTACAGTGCACGGTTCATCACCTGATTCAGATTCAGTTATGTTAAGTTTGCCAACTGATGATGTGGAGCAGAAAAGTAATTGGATGCCCGAAAATAAGAATAACTGTGAGTTTTGACCTCCTTTAGTATTCTGGAAGGAGGGCATACCTTGCAAAATGACCCTGTGTGAACAAAGGAAATATATAGAAATAATATGTACAGCTAAACGTGTCCAAGTATCTTATAGGAATGAAATCAGACCATGGAAATCCACACCTGTGATGGAGAAACTTTGGATCAAGGGATTTGTTGTGGAACCAACTCGAGCTGAACCTGGTACAGAAGCTGAATCCTGCTGGGAACATGTGGATATGCTGGACATGTACTAGGCGATTTCAAATATGGAATGTACTTTGATATAAAAATGGAGGGTTAGAGGTTTTTTTGGAAGGAAGGATAAAGAGAGAGTATCCTTGTATTGTCAGTAGATGGATCCCTTACTCCATGAAATAGGTCAGTCCACTCGTTGTTTTGACAGGAAATTAATTAAGTATTTAGTAATCTGGGAATTTCTAAGAAAATATATAACAAACGATTTACTGTTTGTATATCTAATCTTCAGAAAGCATGACGCTTGATAAAAAGCACCATTCCGGCTAAAAAAGTGGACGTTAATCCCACCTATAAATTTATGTTTCCAAAAACAAGAAAAGAAAGGGATTCTTTGCAACATATAAATCAACATTAAAACTTAGCAGCCAAGGTCTTAAGGGGAAACCTGTCAAGCCTAGTTCAGTCATTATAAAATATATACAAGTTGAATGCATTTATACTGGCCTGTATTTCCATTTAAATCTTAGAGGGAATCACCAAAGAAATAAAGTGATATTATAAATTCTAGAAGCAACTGTTAAACTGAAGTAAATTAATTAAAAGTTTATCTTATAATGCCACATTTATAGTTAAAAAAAGTTTCTGTGCTAATTGACACTGTTTATAGTTTATAATGGTCAAAGAATATAAATTAGACACAAAGGTATTGCAAATTAATAAAATAAATGATTAACCTTTTCTAGACAGGATGATATTTGGAACTAAAAATACCTATTTGATTTCATAAAATCAATAATGTTTTAAGTATTTGGTATAATGAGAAAGCATATTATTTAAACTGACGAGTGTTATTGCTTGTTCATGACTTTACTGTAGTGATAAAAAGATTAAAAGCTGGAGCAGTATTCAATTTAATTAATTGGGGAAGAGGTACAGTTCCTTTCTCCTTCTATTAAACAAAAAGACCTTTAGACATTATAATATCCATTGAATTTCAGAATATAAAAGGTATTATGCTATGTGTTTGTGTTAGTTTGAAATAATATACTATAATGTACCTTGTTATTAATCCACTATACTATTGTCTAATGATGGTAGATGGAGTCATTATAATGTGGTTCTTTGAAACGGCTGCATTGAAAAAGGGGCCTCTCTCCTTATCAAAATGTACGGGCTGTAGAGAAAGGAGGGGTCTTCTTACATTCCACTCCAGCAAAGCTGCAAGTCTTATAGATTTGGAATTTAAGGTTTATGGAATTAGTGGTTTAGCACAGATAAGAATATATCTTGAAATAATATGCAAAAATTATGGCATAACAGACATTGATAGGTCATATATCTAAAAAAGTGTTTGCACAGACTCTGGCCTTGAAAAACAAGAGACTGTGGAAATTGCTTGCAATAGCATATTCTCAGAGTCAGGTATAGGTCAGAGCCTGGTTAAGGGATAAATAATTGTAATAAAATTATTACCACTTAAACTTAGTGAAACTAATTGACTTGAATATTGTATGAGGCAATCTTTTGTCAAATACTCTGTTAGACAATAGTATATGGAATCAAAACTGACTCATTAAAAACATGATGAAACAATATGAGGTTAAAAGAAACACATACCTTTAATTTAGCAAAATATAGTCAATTAGAAGATGATGTCACATATTAAGAACATCTCTCATATATAACACATATAAAAATAGTGTTTTGCATGCACATATAACAGTAGTGTTTTTATATTATATTATAAACCAAGATCCTGGGAACCTTGGTTCACTTGACTTTTCAGATAAAGGAGGGGCTCGGAGGAAAACAAGGAGTGAGATCATAGAGTTGGACAAATATGAAGTCTTGAATTTCTTGGTACATGACTCCAATTAATTCTGAAAAGTTGGTCCGGATCTTTTGAAAACTATTATTTGTAAAAGGGATAAAAGCTGTCTCAACAGATTAATGATTGGATTTAATTGAGCCGTCCCATGTATTCCAATGAGACGAAAAACCTATATAACTCCTAAGTAATTACAATGGAGTACCACACTCATACCTGACAGGGTAATGTGGTCCATTATCTGCAGACCTACACAATTGAGCTGATTGAACTCAGTTTCATTTGCCTGGTGAAGACAGTCATATTCTTTTACGATTTATATTAAAGGGTAAGCATTAATCAATTATTATTTTATCTCACATGTATTGCATGCATTGCTATAAAGGACTCACACTATGTTTTAGAAATAAGAGAGTATTTTGTTGAATGTGCTGAAATATACCATTGGGTGCTTTGGGTGATGTGTTCTTGGCCTGCCCGCAGGCCTTGCAAATACATATAAATGTATTAAAGTGTTAACATTAATATCTGTTAAGACACTGGACTGCCCAGAGCGTCTGTCAGCTGGGGATATGAAGTAGCCTGTAGCTACTCAATCCAATATTTAACCGTTAATAAACCGAATGAGTACTGATCATACTCTGATTCGTAAAAAAAACTTTAAATACATGAGTCTGTGAATTTCTTGGGTACTACATTAGTCATCTGGATATATTGCAGGTCCAGTGCATGAACAATACCCCACTAGGAGTAATAACATCTCTGTCCTCCTAACGTCTCCCTGAGATAAGAGTGTGTGCTGAGCAAATAAAAGAGTACGTAAGAAATCTGAACCCTCAGAATTCGTGACATGAGGAAGGGGTCGGATTCTTCGTGATGTTGCCTCAGGAAGAATCGTCATGCGTGCCAGAGTGGAGATGTGCTGGGAATAAGAGAGGCAGTCCAGGGTGACTTTGGGTTCTTAGCTGAGGAGGAGTGAGTGGTAGATTCCAGAGGAATAGAGATAGAGAGAGATCAGAGGAGGAGGAGGAGGGAAAGAAAAGGAGGTCAGATTTAGAGAGGTTGAGTTTGAGGTGATGCGAAAAGGCATCCAGGAGGAGATAGGACAGACAGGTAGAGATATGGGAGGGGATGGTGGAGTCAGGGTGGGGAAGGAGAGGAAAATCTGATAACATCAGCATAGAAATGGTATGAGAAACCATAGGATGCGATGAGGGGCCCAGGAGCAGGTGTAGAGAGAGAACAGGAGAGGACCCAAGACTGACCTTGGAGGACTCTGTTGAGAGGGCGAGTGTGGAGGTTGCTCCTGCCAGGTTAACTGGTAAGTGCGGTTGGAGAGGTAGGAGGAGAACCAGGCCAGAGCAGTGCTAGAGATTCCAGGTCAGCAAGAAAGGATAGTAGAATAGTGTGATCAACAGTGTCAAAGGCAGCAGAGAGGTCGAGGATAATTAGGACAGAGGAGAGAGAGGCAGCTCGGGCAGAGTTTAGTGAGTTAGTGACAGACAGGAGGCGGTTTCAGTGGAGTGAGCAGAGCGGAAGCCAGATTGAGAGGGTCGAGAGAGAGTGGTTGACAGGAAATTGAGCTGCATGTGTTTAAGATACAGAACTGTGATTTCTGACTTTTCCTAAATATATGTACTATTACTATGACAAAGAAAGAATTGCATAGCTGCAAAATTACGGAGATAAAATACTTTCATACCTATTTCAACCAGGAGAGGTCAAATTAATCATGCATATAAAACATATAACAATTAAATGTTGCAGCATTATTTGTATTTATCAGTAGGGACTTGCACTATGTATTGAAGTTTGATTATATCAATCTGCATTACTTCAGTGAGCGGTCTTCTGACATTTCCATTGTTTCAATGAGCCTCCTGATAGCCCATCAATCAGCCTTGACAGCTCATGGCGCTGGCTGTCTGTCTGCACTCTTTTCTATACAAGTCACTCGTTTTCTAAGAAATTCATTGTTAGCCCAATACACATTGAAAATGGATCGTGGAAGGCATGGGACAATGAAACAACGATTCTAATGCAGCAGAGGCGGACATTGACGAATCTGGCTTTGAAGCAAACTGGGTTTGCAAAGATGAATCTTCCAGCAGCAGTGACAGTGAGGAGGATGCCAGCAAAGTGCCAGGTCTGAGTGCATGAAGAGGGTGCAGGAGATACAGTGGCAGCCCTGCAAGGATGCCAGCCATGTCACCTGCATCAGCCCCTGCACCTGAGGTAGCAGCTTCTCCAGCGGTAGCACCAGCACCACCGGGCACTCAAGAGGCTGGTAATGATGGCACTGTTTGGAACACTTTAAATCCTGCAGTTGAAGCTGCAGGTGAAGGATGAACAAAATATTTTGAAGGAAGTTCAAGGGCCCACGGCATATGCAAAATGCAACATTGATGAGAGACCACTAGAGGGCTAGAAATGGAGTAGTCATAAAACGTAGGCGCTCCGACAACTTTTAACATAATTGTGACAGGATGACAGAGGTTGAGACTCAGAGACAGTGTGAAAAGTTCAAAATAAAGGAGTTAATTCACAAAAATACAAAATAAACCGGCACGAGGGCCAAACAAAAAGGTTTTAAACAGAAATAATAGACAATAAGCACAAAACAAAACTTACAAAAATACAGCTTCCAGGCTGGGCATTGCCTTCACTGGTTCACCAAAAACAAACAAAAACAGCACACACAGAAAAACACTCTTGCTTCTTCTCCTTCTAGAACTCTCCTCCACTGGGAGGCTGAGGCCTCCTTTTATGCCAGGTGGCTGGTGACTAATTGAATAATTAATTGGTTGATTGCTCCTACGTGACGCAATCAACCTGGGCAGGAGGAGAATTTAACTCCATCCCTGCCAGTATTTCCAAGGGATGCCCTGCCACAATAATCTATATCAATTCTGTTGCTATCGATGTTTTTGTTTGTTTACTATTTATTTTAAGTTAGCTATAACTTTTAGTATTTTATTTTATTTGATTTATTGCTGTTGTCGATTACGTTTATCCAGCAATGCCACCAAAACAAGCCAGCAAAAAATGTGCTGAGGTGGGACTCCGTTAAAGAAGGAAGCCTTGCGGTCCCAGTTTTTGTTCACTTTTATATACTTTTGAGTTGTAGTATACACAATCACGTTGTAGGATTTATTTTATTTATTTGATTTGCGTTTTCACGATGGATTGTTTTGTTATTGAGAATTTAATATTTGTTTGTTTATTTTTTCACATCGCTGTTGTAGCTGTGATGCTGAAGGTGCAGTGGCGTTGTTAACTGCGACTAATAACTTTAATGTATTGGTTTTGGGTATTGTAGTTGTTAAGGGTAGGGCCATTAACCTCTTTGTTTATAAGTGGCGGTTTATTGGTTCGGAAGCAGAAAAAGGAAGGACCTTGTACTATAAAAGGCAAGTGTATCCGGAGATCGGGGCGCAGCTCAGTTTTGCTTAGGATAGCTGAAGCAGAGACGTTTGGTAGGCGGGGTTGGGCGTTTCACGATCAGAGATATTTCGTTCTTGAAGCTGACGGTGTTTACTGGGGTTGGTTTCGCTTTCAGCCGCTATTGTTCTTGCTCTGCAATTGGTTTCAGGTATAGTGGCAAGGAGTTTTGCTTGTTTTGTTAGTAGGCTGTGCTATAAACGCATTGTGACATTATAGGAGCCTGGCTGAAACTTGTGAAACAGCGACTGGTGGGGAAGAAAGAGAAAAGGAAATACTGTACTGTAGTAATATAGCTGCTGTTTGTTTTACTTTATTATTGCTGCTGGATTGTGGTTGGAGTCCTCTGGTGTTCTGTGGGTGTAGAATATGTTATTTTAAAGCGAACCACCCCATGTTTTAGCTTGGTACTGTACTACAGTAATATAGCTGTTTGTTTTAATTTATTATTGCTTCTGGATTGTGGTTGGAGTTCTCTGGTGTTTCTGTAGGTGTGTTATAGGTTATTCTTGAGCAAATAACCCAGTATTTTACTCTGTTTTAATTATTTTATTTTAGTTACCGTGAAGAAGGCAAGGTTCTTATGTTTTGGGGTTTTGCTGCTGTCTCTTTCTTTTTGTTTTTATATTTATTCAGAATCCCCGCCCTACCTGCTTGGTGATTGGGTTGCTGCTATATATTTTGGGGATCCCGAGTGTCCTAAGTAAGCAGTGTGACAAATTTATGTCCAGCTTCTTCCACAAGTTGCTAGGCAACAGGGGCCTGGATTCTCCACCTGCACTGGATCGTGCACCCTGCTCGTCGGCCCGAAACCTACACAGGGTCAGCGCCCAAGGCCTTTCATTTTGAGAGTGCATCAGTTCCAGGTGAAAGAGCAGGTTCTGCATTTGGCAAGGGAAAGGGGAAATCTTATGTTCCGCGGGAAGAGGGTGTTTATTTTCCCTGATTTCACTGCATATCTGGCAAAGCTCAAAACGAGCTGCAGTTTAAGGGTCAATATTATGTCTTTATTATTATTATTGTTGTCTCTATCTTATCTCCAGCAGGCTTGTTGTTGTTTCCCTAGATGGATTTATAAGGTTTTGTTGGGAGTGTTCGGGTACAGTACTCATTGTGTTAAGTTATATGAGTCACTGATTATACTCCGTTACACATAATATCAACAGTTTATTATTATTTATTATTATTATATGCTACAATGCTGTTGCTACGGATGACACTTGAATGGATGCGCTGTTGGATTGTATCTGCAGCTCGGAATATTGCTGGGGATATAGATATGAAATACAGAATATACGTTTCTATGTCTATGGCTAGGGATATTGCGGTATGCATATTATGTATATTATGTGGGTTTGTTGCTTGTGTTCTGAGTGCTTGTGCTTGTGTTATTACTATTGTTGGTGGTGTCTGCGAGTGCATGAATTATTTTTTTTGTTTGTTTGCTCTATGCAACCCTCATGAAACACTCTGAAAATAACTGTCATCAAACAGCATGTACACTACATCTCCATTGTAATTTCCCCTTGCCCCTTGACTTTGAAGCTAATGTTTCCCAAACAAACAAAACCCTGTCGCTCATGGAGGTTTAACCTCCTCCTGCTGTCAGATCAGAACTTTGTCCAGTTTATTTCCTCACATATAGACCTTTTCATGGATACAAACTCAACTCCTGGGTTATACTCGGCTACTCTATGGGAAACCCTAAAGGCATACTTACATGGCCAAATAATTTCGTTCAATGCTAGAGCAAATAAAGTCCGAACAGGTCGGATGTCTGAAATAACTCTCAGATCCAGACCTCTATAAACAAAGATTGTCCTTGCAAATTGAATTTGACCTGCTCTCCACAGAACAGGCTGAACAATTAATGACTAAATCTCGATCTGCGATATATGAACATGGTGACAAGGCCAACAAAGTTTTGGCACACCAGTTACGCCAGTCGTCAGCCTCACATCTGATCCCGCAAATTAATGTACCATCTGGCCAGCCTACAACAGACCAGCAGGAGATTAATGATCAAGTTAAACATTTTTACTCTGCTCTCTACACATCGGAATCATCCTTAGATCCTTTATTAATTGAGTCTTTTTTGTGGGGGCGGAGGGGTGATGCTGGGGCGCCAGAATCACCGTCGAGCCCTCTTGAGGTGTCGTGGGCTAGTCGACGAAACACCGAGGATGGAAGGTGCCCACTTGAAGACCCCAGAGATGTACCCTACTTAGCTCAATCCAGGCGGTTGTCATGCTGATGCGCTGGGGAGACCGCACTATGGTTGATCCCGCAGCCAGCATCGCAGCCGTTGTGTGTGCTGATGCGCTAGGGAGGCAAAATAAGCTGATCCCTGGAGCCAGCATTACACTTCAGCCATCAACACCAGACAGGATATCTACATCATCATATGGAAGGAAGCGCAAATGGATGGAGACACATATGGATCACATTAGTTTACTGTGAAGCTACGTCTTAGTTGGTGCTTATCTTGGCGAGAGCCAAGTTCAAATCAACATGAAGTTTTAACATCTACTCTCATGTAATGGAAATCATGAAGATCTGGATACGTCCAGTGACTGCTGTGAATAGTGCAGCTGGCAACAAGGGAAAGACCTCGTGACAGCCTGGAGAGACAGCTGACTGGAGGAAAGAGACCCCATTGGGGCTGGCAAGGTTAGCTACCCTTGTCGGCAGTATCCAGCTCTGTGTTTACAGGATGCTGGAGACACCGCCCAAGGCTTCAAAGAAATTAAACAGAAAAATACCCTAGAGTCTGCGAGGCGAGGGGAAGATGACTCAACGTTGGACAACACGGTTAAGGACTTAGGAGCGGAAAGCGGATATGAGTATGGAGAGTACTTCACAAAGACTAGTTCAAGATCTGCAGTTAGCAAAGACATGGAACTCCAGGTTTGTGTCTGCGGCTGGAGCAAGGCGACAACAGTCAGGGGTTTGAAGATTCATCAAGGGAGAATGAAATGCTTGAGGGAGAAGGGACAAGGGCCTCGCATTGATCAGTACTTCTTACGAAGTCAGTCAAGTCAGTCGAATGAAATCCAGCGACAGGAAGCAAACCACAGTTCACAGGATATCAGCACCCCTGTCATAGATGTGAGGAGGACTTGCATGGACACAGTTAGTGATGAACCTAATGATCCTTGTGAACCCGGGCAGACAAACCAGCGTAAGAGAGAAAAGAACCTCAACGGGCACAAGCCTGGAGTTAAATGGCCAAGAGCTTGTGAGAAAACTGCATGGGACACAGTAAACACAGATCTCTGCTTTGCATTGGAAAGGTTAAGTGGAACAGTTGAAAAGAAACTGGATAAATTTGGGGACATCATCTACATATGGAAGCGAGAGGTTTGGAGTTGAAAAAGGAAGGAAAAAGTACAAACTATTCCTGGAAAGTCTAGACACAGCAGGAGATTGAGCAGCTTAGTTAGAGAAAGGAGACAGCTGAGGAAGCAATGGAGAAGAGCAGAAGAAAGTCAGAAGGAGGGACTCAATCTCTTACAAAGGGTCATAAAACATAAGCTTGCAACATTGCGCAGAGCTGGCGCCTCTGGAAACGCTACAAAAAGAAGGAGCGTGCGAGAACTAACTTTATAAAGACCCATTCAAATTTGTAAAGAAGTTATTCACCAGTGAGAAGAATGGCACACTAAAAGCATCTAAGTTTGAGTTGGAGAGATATTTGGAGGAAGCATACAGATTCAAAAGGCAGGAGCCTATGTCAATTCCTTCAGACATCCCACCTATCAATCCACCAGAATACCAAATGGAGGACTGTGCACCTAAGTGGAAAGAAGTAGAGCAAGCTGTGAAAAAAGCAAGGGCTTCATCATCTCCAGGGCCTAATGGAGTTCCGTACAGAGTGTACAAGAGTGCTTCAGGAGTTCTACGAATCCTGTGGAAACTGATGAAAGTAGCATGGGAAAAACAGGTTGTACCAAGAGCATGGCGCCGAGCAGGTGGAGTCTTTATACCTAAAGAAAAAGATTCTACAAGCATCAGTCAGTTTCAGCCCTATTTCCCTATTAAACGTAGAAGGCAAGATTTTCTTCAGCATTATTGCTCAGAGATTGTCAACTTACCTATTAAAGAACTGCTTCATTGACACTTCAATACAAAAGCGGGCATTCCAGGTTTCCCAGGATGCTTAGAACACATCAATGTGATCTGGCAACAAATTCAATCAGCTAAAAGGAGAGGAAGGAGCTCCATGTGACATTCCTGGATTTGGCTAATGCATATGGTTCAGTGCCACATGAACTTCTTTGGGCAGCATTTGATTTTTTCAGTGTACCAATAACAATAACAAATCTAGTCAAAGCCTACTTTGGAGATTTGCAATTTAGTTTTTCAACTTCAGAATTCAGCACTACATGGCAATGCCTAGAAGTTGGAATAATGGCAGGATGCACCATTTCTCCACTGGCTTTTACCATGGCAATGGAAGTAATCATTAGGGCATCAAAATGGGTAGTGGGAGGAGAGCACTTGGCTTCTGGAATACGACTACCACCAATTCGAGCATACATGGATGACATGACAACCATGACTACAACAGTAGCCTGCACTAATCGGTTATTGGGCAAATTAACCAATAACATTGAATGGGCACGAATGCAATTCAAGCCCACTAAATCAAGGAGCATCTCTATAATTAAAGGTAAAGTAGTAGATAAAACGTTCTTCATTAATGGTGAGGCAATACCAACAGTGTCTGAGAAGCCAGTGAAGAGCCTTGGGAGATGGTACGACGGGGATCTAAAGGACACAGTTCGTGTGGGAGAAGTTAGACAACAAGCTGTGGAAGGGTTGAAGAGCATAGACAGCAGCGCTTTACCAGGCAAACTAAAACTCTGGTGCTTTCAGTTTGGTCTACTGCCAAGGTTGCTGTGGCCACTGACTGTGTACGAGGTTTCTTTGACAACAGTAGAGAAGCTGGAAGCTTTAATCAGTTCACACATCAGGAAATGGTTGGGAGTTCCACACAGCCTCAGCAGAGTGGGACTTTATGGTAAAGGAATACTGCAGCTACCTGTCTCGCTCTAACCGAGGAGTTTAAGTGCGCCAAGGTCCGACTGGAAATGACATTAGTAGAGTCACGCGACAAATGCGTAAGGGAGGCAGCACCTGTGTTGAAAACTGGAAGAAAGTGGGTGGCAAAGAAAGCTGTGGAGGATGCAAAGGCTGCCCTTCAATTGGTGATATCATGGGGCAAGTTCAGCATGGAAGAGGGGTCTTGGTCTCAGTTCAGCTCCTCCTACATGGCACAAGGCAGCCCCAGCGCAACGGAGGAAGCTTGTAGTCAACGAGGTGCAAAAGCAGGAGGAGAGGATGAGGTGTATAAAGGCCATTTCCCAGGGCAAGCAGGGAGAATGGATGAGATGGGAGAGTGTGGAACAACGCAAGATTGGCTGGCAAGACCTATGGTCAATGGAACAGAGCAGGATCAGTTTCCTTATAAGGTCAACATATGATGTTCTCCCATCACCACAGAACCTAAACCTCTGGGTAGGAGAGGATCCCTCATGTCCTTTGTGTTCATCACCTGCAACATTAAGGCACATTTTGACAGGATGTAAGGTGGCTCTTAGCCAAGGACGGTTTACTTGGCGCCATGACCAGGTGCTGCGATGTTTGGCCTTAGCATTGGAAGACAAGCGTAACATGACCAATAAGTTGCCACCTGTTCCATCAAAACATTACACACAAAGACAACATTCCTCCGCCCAGGAGAGCAACCACCAAGAAAAGGTGTTAAAACCAATCCTCGCCCAGGACAACTGGAAGCTGCTAGAGACTGGAAAATGCTGGCGGATGTTGGTCAGCGGCTTATTTTTCCACCTGAGATTGCCACCACAAACCTTCGACCAGATATTGTCTTGTGGTCTGGATCAGCACGCCTTGTTCACCTGGTGGAGTTAACAGTGCCATGGGAGGATGCTGTAGATGAGGCGTATGAGAGGAAGAAACTGCGGTATGCTCAACTAGCCACTGAAGCGGAACAGCGAGGATGGAGAGTCTGGGTTTACCCAGTGGAAGTGGGATGTCGAGGATTTGTGGCACACTCTACAACCCGGTTTCTCAGAGATGTCGGATTCAATGGCCAAGAGTTGCGCGCACAGTGAAGAACTTATCTGAAGCAGCAGAGAGGAGCAGCAACTGGCTGTGGTTGAGACGGAAAGATTCTGGCTGGGGATCTCAAGCACAATAGAAAGAAAGAAAGGCTGATATACAGGTAAGTAAGCTGGGCTGAGTTGAGTGGGGACGGAGGGGTGATGCTGGGACGCCAGAATCACCGTCGAGCCCTCTTGAGGAGTCGTGGGCTAGTCGATGAAACACCGAGGATGGAAGGTGCCCACTTGAAGACCCCAGAGATGTACCCTACTTAGCTCAATCCAGACGGTTGTCATGCTGATGCGCTGGGGAGACCGCACTATGGTTGATCCCGGAGCCAGCATCGCAGCCGTTGTGTGTGCTGATGCTAGGGAGGCAAAATAAGCTGATCCCTGGAGCCAGCATTACACTTCAGCCATCAACACCAGACAGAAGGATATCTACATCATCATATGGAAGGAAGCGCAAATGGATGGAGACACATATGGATCACATTAGTTTACTGTGAAGCTACGTCTTAGTTGGTGCTTATCTTGGCGAGAGCCAAGTTCAAATCAACATGAAGTTTTAACATCTACTCTCATGTAATTTTTACTCTGCTCTCTACACATCGGAATCATCCTTAGATCCTTTATTAATTGAGTCTTTTTTGAGAACCTTTCTATTCCGACTGTTGATCCACAATCTAAAGCTCACCTAGAGGAGCCATTATCTCCAGATGAAGCAACTCAGGCTGTTCGATCAATGCAAAGTGGTTAATCTCCTGGACCAGATCGTTTGCCCATAGAATTTTATAAGAAATTTAGCCATAGTCTATCTCCTTTGTTGAGTGATGTGTTTACAGAATCTTTTTTGTCTCTGTCTTTACCCCCAACATTGCGCCAAGCCTCCATATCATTACTATTGAAACAGAATAAAGACCCTCTTGAATGAGATTCGTACCATCCTATATCTCTGCTTAACCCTTAGCGGTCCATTTATTCAGCGTGTCTCAGGTACGTCAGGTCTAATTTATTTTCACACGCGCAGTTTATTTTAGGCAGCTGTTTAAAAAGTATTTTTTCACAGTAAAACAGGTTTAAAAGGCACTGCATATCAACAGTACACTCATTACTGCATCTCCAGCCCCGCCCCACCCCTTGTTTGCTGTATTTTTCACATACCTCTACATAGTAGTGCATACCGATAAATCATCTCCTGATCACTCGTTTTATCACCAAACTCCTCAATAATGCGATCCAAGTCATTATTTTATTACTGTAACATCTAAAAAAAAACTCTGCAAATATCTGTGATATAATCTATGTGGTGTCGGGGCTATCTGTATTCATGAGATACACCCCTTTTTTTTCGGCTTCTCTCGGCTCCTATCGGTCTCACTCGGCCATTGAATGGTTTCTCATCTTTTTCCGGAGAAAAACGACTAGAGACCCATTTTTAAGTCTTTTGATGATGTCGAACAGGGTCTGACATTGGACTGGAAAGGGAAAATTGCAACCGCAAAGGGTTAATGCAGACTTTAAAACTCTTGGTAAGATCCTAGCACACCTGCTTGAATCAGTTCTCCCATCTGTAATCTCCTCTGACCAGACGTGGTTTGTACAGGGTAGACATTATATATGCTCCGACTTCCACCTTGCCTGAGGTTGTTGTTTCATTTGATGTGGAGAAGGCTTTCGATCATGTTGAGTGGGATTATTTATTCGCTACTCTGCACAGTTTTGGCTTTCGTCACAATTTTATTTCATGGATCAAACTGTTGTATTCCTCCCCATCAACCTCAACAACACGCAGTCTGAGTACTTCACTCTCCACCATGGTACTTGACAGGGTTGCTTGCCCTCTCTCACCCTCCTCTTTTCCATTGCCGTTGAACCTCTTTCGATATCTCTACGTGGAAAGCTGGATATTCAGGGTGTAATTCGAGGGGTCGAGAGCAGAGGGTATCTCTATATGCAGATGACCTACTTTTATATATTTCAGATCCTATGTCCTCTTTCCCCATGCATTAGCTATATGAGAGCAATTCAGTTGTTTTTGGGTTATAAACTCAATTTACACAAGAGTGAACTCTTCCCTATCAATACAGCTGCCCATCGATGCCCCTTGATAACTTCCCCTTCAAAATTGCACTCAATAACTTCATCTACCTGGGTATTTCAGTTACCCACTCGTACAATACACTTTTAAAATCTAATTTTACTCCCCTACTAGAGACTATTAAACAAGACTTTCTTTGCTGGTCCACTCTACCTCACTTGCTGGCCGCATTAATTCTGTCAAAAACATTTTCATCACTCTAGACAAAGTAGTTTCTTCATTTATTTGGAACAAACAGCTTCCCAGAATCATAAGGATTTCCTCCAGAGAACAATACCAACAGGGGTATGGCCTTACCTAATTTTCAACAATATTATTGGTCGGTAACATTCTGAATTTATTGCATCGGTTGCAGTCTCATCCCCAGCTAGACAGGCCTGCATGGCTGGTGATGGAAGCTGCTTCTTGTTAGGGTCCTTCACTGCCTGCCCTTCTATGCTCCTCCCTTCCATCTCTACCTCTCAGTTCAGGATTAATCCACTGGTGTGTCAATCTCACCGGATTTGGGCTCCGTTTAGGCGGAAATTCGGTCTAAAATCCATGTCTATGTCTGCCCCTGTGGATGTATAGTGTATGGTACAGAAAGGGTATTAAGTCACTGAGAGATTTATACATTGACAACAAATTTGCCTCATTTTACCAACTCGTCCAAAAGTTCAATTTACCACAAACACACTTTTTTCGTTACTTGCAAATTCGTTACTTTGTGCACAATAAATTGGCTCAATTTCCTCTGCTACCTCCTGGGTCAACTATCGATTCCATACTGGAGATCTGTCCAGATTTTTGAGGAGTTATATCTAAAATGTATAATACTATGTTGTCTTTGCATTGCCCCTCTCTATCCACGCTAAAATCCTTGTGGGAACAAGATTTGGGAAAAAGTCTTGCAGATGATATTTGGAATCTATTCTGGCTTGTGTGCATTCATCCTCAGTCAGTGCTTGTCATGGGCTGATTCAATTCAAGATTCTACACCGTCTCCATTTGTCCAAAGTCAAGTTAGCCAGAATTTATGCTGGATTAGACCCAACCTGTGACAGATGCAAACTAGCTCCTGCCTCTCTTATTCACATCTTCTGGTCATGTCTCAGGTTGACTCCTTTCTGGACTTCAGTGTTTGAGTCCCTCTCTCAGACCTTACAAGTGCCGATTGATCCCACCTCTTTGATTGTGCTTTCTGGGGTAGTGCCTGATAATGTTCCTTTATCTGGGCTTTAGTCAAACATCTTGGCCTTCGCAACCTTACTAGCCAGGTGCCTCATCTTGTTTGGCTGGAAACAAGCTGCCCCACCCTCTTATGTTCACTGGATTAGAGATGTGATGCAATTTCTAAAATTAGAAAAAATAAAATACACTCTCAGGGGGTCTACTGATACATTTTACAAAGCATGGCAGCCCTTTCTCTCTCATGTTGAGCAGCTCAGACTGCCCTGCCTTCCATAGCATGTTGAAGGGAGTGTGTGATTCTCACTCTGATGTGTGGTATTGTACCTGTACGGCTCTCTCTCTACAAGATTATACCTGGTCAATGCCCTTGGAGGAATTAGAAGCTTTCATTGCTCTAGTATATCTGCCCGTAGAGCATTTTGTGCCAGGAGACTGGGTTACTGTTGATAGCTGTGCCAAATGCGTGAAGACAGTCATTACACTGCATATTTTGAAAAGCGCAGGATCTGTGTGATTTGTGCCAGCACTTAGACTTTGTAACCGATTGTAAATGAAGCCCATTCTTTTCAAATGTTTATTTAGTCATGTAATTTCAATTACAGCATATAAATGTATATAAATGCATAGCTTCGATTGTGTATATGTGCTTTGTTATGTAGGCAATATAACCCCATTTATTTTACACATTTTTATACTTATTTACATCATTTCAGTTGTACAGTTTTGTATGTACATGATATGCCTGTATATACACATTTATTTTCGAATATTTGTTTATTTAATTTTTGCCGTTTTTGAGGTTGCGCTTTATGTAATATGTCTGTATATAAACACATTTCTGTTCAAATGTCAGTTTATTTACAATGTTTCAGTGTGTAGCTGCTTTATATTACGTTCCTGAATAAAACTACAACTTCTATTCAATTGTTTGTCCTTTCATTATAATATGTATGTTGTTTTTAATATGGTTGTTCTAGGTATGCCTATAAATGTGGTTGTTCTAGTGTTAAAAGATCTTTTAAATACGATGGTGCAAGGCTATATAATGCCTTATAAGTTCAAAGCAACACCTTAAAATCTATCCTGAATGGGACCAGAAGCCAGTGCAGAGATGCTAGCACAGGAGTAGAAAGAAGATAGAAAAGCATGCATCAATCTCTCATTATCTGAGTGGGAAAGAATACTTCTCAATGTGTAGCCTATTCCATCCCCTTACCACCAAATCAAAAACACTGAGGGCTCCATATTCAAAAGAATGATATGCCTGAAGGGACCATGTGCCATCTAAGTGCCTGAGTTAAGCACAGAGTTTTCCAATTGCTATATTCAACCACCCCAATTAACCACATCACAGGACTTACGCTTCAATGACTATTCTGAGATAGCCTGATCTCTAAATTATAAAAACATGTACACATACTACAGCAATTCATAAATTACTTCATCACATGATGGACCGCTGGTTTGACAGACCTTGAATAGCACTAGTCTAGGATTACCTTACACAAGGTACCACTAGGTATTCTGATATTAGTTCCAATCAACATCTGTGAAACCAGCCATGAGTGTTTAAAGTTATGCATTTAAAGAAGAACAAACCCAGACTTGGGTGTGAGAAGGAAGTCAATAGTTACAGAATGTTTCCTTTTTGTACTTCCTGTCATGTACAGTATGTCTCAATTGCTTACTGCATCACATACAAATTGCCTTGCAAATATCCTACTTTGAATGTAAATGCCTCAAACTTTCAATTTGAAATACAGCAACTTGTCTAACATTTGTTCTTGATGTTTTTAGTCATAAACATACACAAACACACAGCAGTCATTGACTTGGTTTACATGCAGTTAGAAACTCCACATTCTCTCTCCATTGTCATGAGAATTTGATGCAGCAGCACATATCACAAACACTCGGCCAAAACATTGCTTTCTTATGCTAAAAATCTGTGCAAATGGACCAAATTTCTTTTTTTTTTTGCATGGCAACAAGTTCAAAAGCTGTACCATGAGACTTGAGCAGTGAAGAGCCCATCTGTGATGTAAACTCACGCAACTTGCTACTATATACAGTATGTTGTACCAAGCAAATTCTTTATTAACAGCTGAGATCTGCTGAAAAGTGGCCGTGGCAAGTTTCTTTGAAAAATAGCCTTTGAGAGGTTTAGAGCGTATGGAAGCGTATAGCTGCCATGTAGAGCAAAAAAATCAGAGTATACAACATTAGAACTAAATCTTTATTTTGGTAAAATGTAGTAATTATTATGTAATAACGCAATCATTATTTTGTTCTAAAGTATATGTGTTTTATTTTTTCCTCTACATAGCAGCTATATGCTTCCATACCGAACAATGTGAAAGGCATGTATTTATAACTCTATGGGTAAGACCAGTCTTCTCCTTCCCAATATTGTAGTATCAAAAGTATTTTTAAATAGTCACTTCACTATAGTGGTTGAATAACTGTCAGTGATAGTATTTGCAATTGGAGTACAGTAGTCTCTAGCTAAGAGAACACCCCTCAGGGTGATAAACTAACAATTAAACTAACTGAAAACTAACGTTAATAAAATAACTAAATTAACAAAGCACCGCTACATACGGTAAAAATGCAGCAGCGGCTCTAACAGTAATTATGAATACGAGAATGAATTTGAACGCAATTGTTATTAACACAGCAGCTCTAGATTACTCTCGTGATGATAAGTCCATTTTGAACCATTTGAAATTTAATTTGTTACAAAAGTTTTTAATTAATTTTAAAACCTATCCTCTTATTGTTTATTAATGGGGAAACAATATAAATACAGTATAACAATATACTGCAGAAATACATTTGCTATAGCAGAATTGTTTTTACATTTCTGTATAAAATGTAAAAGTGTATTTGATATTTTTTTTCAAAGCTATTATTGGAAACGTGTACTGATCGCTCTTTCAAGATATTGTACTGGTTCACTTCCGGTGGGTCAGGTATTCCACTTTCACAGGTCTAATGAAGGAGCACAATGAAAACATGTGAGTGTGACAGAAATAGAATGAATTTTGGCGGTAAATCTCCCTCCCGACCTGTGAGGGCGCTAAGTAATGGGAACGAGTACCCTGGACTGTTTGGCCTGACACTTCATTCCTTGGGTTAAAAGGAAGTTCGTCATCTAGAAAGGGGGAAGAGCTTCGGTGCACTAACTCATCGACCCAGAAGGGAAATGATGTGGCAGCTGCGGATTGGAGGAGCGACTGCAAGCGTTTACATGTGTGACAGTAAATAGGGGACGAAGCGATGTAATCTGTTCCTACTACAGTATTCTGTGTTAAAAGAGCGTGAGTGTTTTGTTTGTTTTTGTCAGTCTGTCTATAGCGTCTTGTTTGTCTTGTGTACTTAGAATAGACGGCTAAACATGATCTGGAGCTGTTGCCCACGGCCAGCAAAAAACCCGGACAACAATGCACTGACTGTTCACTAAATAACATTGTAAACTCACTACCAGCACTACAGCACTCACTGGGAGATGTGACCGTGCCTGTGTTTGGGTATTTGCGT
This sequence comes from Acipenser oxyrinchus oxyrinchus, assembly GCA_030684275.1. Lineage (NCBI taxonomy): Eukaryota > Metazoa > Chordata > Actinopteri > Acipenseriformes > Acipenseridae > Acipenser > Acipenser oxyrinchus. Next base: position 899 of record JAGXEW010000898.1, on the reverse strand, counting down.
TGGGATTATTGTTCTTGTGGGAATATTGTTCATTGTAAACAGGACTGCAACCCATCATCATTTACTGTGCGATACACATCGTTGTGTATTGCCAGCCATCATTGTTTGTTTCTGTTTGATCATCAGATCCCTGAATTAAAATAAACAGAAATCTTTTTCACCTGTACTTTGTTTGTCTGTCGTTTCTTGTTGGATTACTGCTCTGCACCTGCATGTACCATTTACCACTTTGCCACAGCGAGTCATAGAAACAGCCAGTCTGTAAGGCTGCTGGCACTTTGAATTCTTCCAGAACTCCCAGAAGTAGGTCCTACGTAACCAATCGCTTCTTTTCCAAATGTTTATTAATCCCCAAAAACAATACAGGCTGGGCATTTGCCTTCACTATAAAGTTTACAAACAAAACAGTTTCACTCACCTAACTCCCTCCCAGGGCCGGATTAAAGGATGTGGGGCCCTATGCTAACCCATATTTTGGGGGCCCAATGCATATTATGGTGACTGGTGTTGTTGGCATATTGGTTAATCCGCCCAGCGTTGGGGACAGAGAGTGTGAGTGGAGCGAGCCAATTGTATGTGGAGCGGGTAGTTGCTGGAGTGGAGTGCGGACATTCCCAGCCTGCTCTTTCACAGCACTGAGAAGAACTGAGCATGTCTTTCTAAAACTATTTGGGTGTGCTGAATCCAAATATGGTTGTTACCAAACTGTACATTGATTATTAATGTCTCTGAAGCAGACAAAATGACAGTATTTTTTCAATTTTTAAAAATATATCTTTGTTTTGTACAAGCTAATAAGATGTATTAACATGTTTAAATGATGTCAGAATGTTGTGCACAACTTTATTGTTACGTTTATTTAGTCCGTGTGGAGTGTCCCGCCCTATTTATTATTATTT
>JAGXEW010000897.1:0-42869 GCA_030684275.1 Acipenser oxyrinchus oxyrinchus | reverse complement strand
CTGGAACAATCTAGGTAAAGTACCTTGCTCAAGGGTACAACAGCAGTGTCCCCGCCAGGGATTGAACCCACAACCCTCCGGTCAAGAGTCCAGAGCCATAACCACCACTCCAACACTGGGTTATATAGCATAGTCTAATTCAAATCTAGAGAAGCTGTCCTAAAATTATATAATGCACTTGTGCAATCACACTTAGAATATTGAATAAATAGGGCTTGAGAAACAGTACAGAGAGCAACATTAACATACACTGAAAATGTTATTTTATATAGCTTAGAAAGGAGAAGAATTATAGGAGACCTAATAGAGGTATTCAAAATTAAAGGTAGAGTACAGTGTGCCAGAGTGTTTTATACTTTAGTTGCTTTATTTAGGATTGTTCTCTCAGTGTGAAGAGTTGATTACAGATAGATGGATAAGATACAAGCATGGGCACATAGGACATATGGCAAATTAAATAATAATTGTAAAGTCCAACATGTACAAATATTAGAAATAAATACAATATTTGTACAATAATAAAAAAACAGAATGGAATTAATATGTGAAGCACAGCAACTAGATGATGAGTTGTAATGTAGAGAACATAAGAACATAAGAAAGTTTACAAACGAGAGGAGGCCATTCAGCCCATCTTGCTCGTTTGGTTGTTAGTAGCTTATTGATCCCAGAATCTCATCAAGCAGCTTCTTGAAGGATCCCAGGGTGTCAGCTTCAACAACATTACTGGGGAGTTGGTTCCAGATCCACACAATTCTCTGTGTAAAAAAGTGCCTCCTATTTTCTGTTCTGAATGCCCCTTTATCTAATCTCCATTTGTGACCCCTGGTCCTTGTTTCTTTTTTCAGGTCAAAGAAGTCTCCTGGGTTGACATTGTCTATACCTTTTAGGATTTTGAATGTTTGAATCAGATCGCCGCGTAGTCTTCTTTGTTCAAGACTGAACAGATTCAATTCTTTTAGCCTGTCTGCATATGACATGCCTTTTGTTGTGGTAGGAGCCACACATAGTGATGCAATGATGTCTAATAATAGAATGTATTTGATGTTTTATTTCCTTTCACAGGATCTTTTTAAATCTAACTGTTAATCTAAATGGAGTGAAAAAAAATATAATTTTGAATATTTGGTAAGAATTCTTCATGTGTGTGTATGGGGATAATTAATAACACATCAATCAATAATACCACAATATCAATAATAACTAGCTTACTAGCATGTTAGCAGAAATGGGTTTAATTTTGTGTTGGAATTTTTTAAATAGCAACTTGTTTATCATTTCCATGTAAGTTCAAGGGCGCGGGAACTAGAGGTGCTGCAGGTGCTGTAGCACCCCCAGGTTTGAATCATTGCTGGTGCTGCTGTGTCAGAACGAGCTGGCATTGTGATAAATTCCATTGGTTTTTAAATGGTTGAGAATTATAGAGCTAAACTCTGCAGCAGCAGCAATGTAGTGTGAGCGCTTTTTTGTACTTTTTTTATTTTACACACATGGAACAGACATAGACCAATCAACGCTCTCTGACACAGCAGGGGCTGGACATTATAAACATGACGTGTTGCAATCTTGCGAGAATTAGACAGCCATTGAACTTGGTTATGTGAATATTAAAGATAAAAATGTCACAAAAAAGAATTTCGGATTTCTTTTAAAATTCTTCAGCTGTTCCACCAGCGAAAATCAGTTTGAAGTCGATTCTTCTTATTGGGGGTGCTGGTTTGAGCAGCAAATCGAGCAGTGCCAGCACAATCCCTTCAACCCCTGCTGTCAAGGAGGCAGAGACTCCCGCCAGCAGCAGTTTGCCCGGCCCTCAACCGGAGACTGCAGCCACACCGAACCCACTGGATCAGCCTTTTCAGCCGACAACAGACAATTTTCCTGGACGGTGCTTTGGGACCAAAAAATCCGCCCGGTTATGTAAGGCAAGTTGGTTTGTAAAATGGCCATGGCTACATTATGTAAGGAGAGTGATCATGTTCTTTGTTTTACTTGTTTGAAAGCAACTGAGAAAAGACTTATTAGTTGTGAAGGATCGCCGCTAGGGGTGTAGTTTTTTTCTCTTTTAGGAACTGGATGGACCCGAAGTTTCTACTGGTGAGCAAACTTTTATTATTTACAGTGATTAACAATTGTTCCCACCACCAAAGTTCACGCCCTGTATGGGCCACTGACTGTCTCACTTTTGTTTCCCTGTCTAGGCCTACCCCAGGATGTGACGTCATCAGCCGGGACTTCCCGCCTGCTCGAGTTCAGTCTTTGCTAGTTCTCTTTCCTAGAGAACTGATGGTCGTTAGTATGCCTTCTGCTGGTGTACAGTGGTTACACAGGCAGGACGTGGAAAGTGGCTCCCTCTGCTGGAGCACGAGGAACACACAGGTGGGTACGCTGTAGGTGGCTCCCTCTGCCGGAGCACGAGGAGTGCACAGGTAAGTAAACAAAGGTAGCTCCCTCTGCTGGAGCGTGGCAAACCTCCAGATGAGTATACTAGGGTGCGGTGAAACAATACGGCAGCTCCTGCTACCGTGGTACTGTTTGAAGCACAGGTGAGTATACTGGGGAGCAGTGAAACAATACGGCAGCTCCTGCTACCGTGGTACTGTTTGAAGCACAGGTGAGTATACTGGGGAGCAGTGAAACAATACGGCAGCTCCTGCTACCGTGGTACTGTTTGAAGCACAGGTGAGTATACTGGGAGCGGTGAAACAATACGGCAGCTGCAGCTACAGTGGTACTGTTTGAAGCACAGGTGAGTATACTGGTGTGCGGTGAAACAATACGGCAGCTCCTGCTACCGTGGTACTGTTTGAAGCACAGGTGAGTATACTAGGGTGCGGTGAAACAATACGGCAGCTCCTGCTACCGTGGTACTGTTTGACGCACAGGTGAGTATACTGGGGAGCAGTGAAACAATACGGCAGCTGCAGCTCTCATACCCCAGTTACCCTTCCCCAGTGTTCAGCTCTGTCATTTAACAGCTTTAATAAACAAAGGTCTATACAACCCCAACCCGTTGTCCGTGTCCTTGTTGTTAAGAGTCCCGAAATACACACAGTAAATGTTCAAAGTAATGTTTCCTGATTCAGGTGTACAAACAAAATACCACCCTCACAAGAGCTTGAAAAGGGGCTACATGAGCTAACTACTGGCAGAGATTTTACTCACCTTCTTGCCCACAAATAAATAACCAAAATAAAGAATGTTACAAGCAAACAAACTCGTTCTAAACAAAACTCATGTTTCAATGTGTTACACCATATCCTAAGGGACAACAAGACTTCAAAACTAATAACTTTACCCAGGCAAGTGTCCTGAAGACTGCAGGACACTTTGGTGGTGTCTTCCCCACTGCAACACACCCAGAGTGAACCGCTGACTTCCTTATATACTAGAAACCCTGCCCCTATGAGTCATGGTCCCGGGGCACTGGACCAAATGCTAGAGAATGGCTACAAAGATGGGACAACTGCATGTCGGATACTATTCAGAATGAGATTATTGAAGTCTTTGCTCACGCAATTCAGCCTCACAAGCCTCAGAAAGTCAATTCATTGGACTGACTGCTGATGGAACCACAGATATAAGTACACATGAGCAGTTTTCATGTAACCTGCAGTTTACTGATGAGAACCTTAATGTGCAAAGTCATTTTCTGGGATTTTACAACGCCTGATACTACAGCAGAAACGTTATTGTGTATCAAAGATATTTTTTCGTTTGAATCTGCCTCTCGAACGTCTGCAGGGATACTGCTTTGATGGTGCAAGCAACATGTCTGGTTGGTTCTGCGGTGTGCAAGCTCGACTTAAAGAAACATGCCCTGATTCACTGTTTGTTCACTGTAGTAACCATTTCCGTTCTTATTCGAGAATCTGCAAAGCACAAAAACTTGTACGAATCTGTCTTTGGCTGCGGTGAAGCGGTGTGCAATATTTTAGGTCTGTGCCCTACTAGATGTTTGTACAGTGGCAATCTCCTGGGTTTGTTCCACTTACAGTGTACTACTAGAGACCCTGCAAACTCTTCAGCATGACAGCAGTGTTAGAAGTGAAACGCGAGCAAAGATTGCTGGGCTTTTAAAACGAGCTAAGAATGCCAAGACATACTTCGGTTTACTGTGCTGTGAAGCTGTATTTAGACCCTGTGAAGCCTTAGCTAAAGGCCTTCAGTGTTAATGCAAGTGCACTTGGAGCACTGGAATGTGTAGAGTTGTTAACAGAACGGATAACTAAACTAAGAGATGACTCCACAGTTAAAGAGATGGTCAACAAAATGAATGACTGTGCTGCCAAGAACAATCTGACGATACCACAGTCTAAAAGGGTCAGCAAAACACCAGCTTGCTTCCGCCAAACCACTGAAGCAGAAGACGTGGTGTCTGAAACAAACAAAAAGCTATGGAAGTGGGAATTTTTGAAGCCGTGGATCTGGTAAATTCTGAACTACAACAACATTTTAACCAGGATGGAATGAAAACTATAGCACACAGGGAGCAGATTTATTGATGCAGCATGGGGAAAGATAAACTGTTCAGATTTTGAGGCAAACTCTCAATTTCACCTTCCACAACAATTTGATAAATCCAAACGTCACATGCAGTTAACAATGCTGGGTGATCTCACCAAAGAAAAGTCATTCAACACTGTTCAAGAGATCGCTGGATTTTTGTAACTCTACAGACACAAACAAGGGGACTCTTTAAAGATGCTGAAAACTTGATACAGCTCTCCTTGTGTTTACCAGTGTCAGTTATGGGATCAGAGCGGTCTTTTTCTGCCCTCCGTCAACTTAAAACTTGGATGCGTAGCACAATGACGCAGAAGAGACTTACTCACCTTGCCCTAATGCATGTACACAGTCACATTCTAGATGCACTAATATCAATTATTTGATGAAAAAATTCGTCACCATGACACCGGAGTGCAAGTCCACCTTTGGAGCCTTTTGACTGTCTACAACGCCGACTACAGTAAGTAAATACACTACTACTATCTTTTTTGTGTAAAGTAAACAAGACATTTTTTTATGTTCAGTGTATTTAACTGGATAATAATATGCTGTGTTTCTTAACAGTTATGGTAAGCACGTTATAAAAAATGCATTGTAGTTAAAGGTTTTATTTTTTTAACTATCTATTTAAAAATAGCTTTGTTTTGCAATTTAATAAAGGATAGGATGCGTCCCTCATATACAGTACACATGGCTATCGGATGGCTTTCAGCACCCCCACTGCAAAAATAGTTCCAGCGCCACTGTGTAAGTTGATCAACAAGTTCATCATATGAGTGAAATGGGTTTCAATTTGTTTTCAATGTATTTTAAAGACAACAACACTTAATATATCTAACTGTTAAATAATACAAATATTGTTTTGTTTACTTCTTACTAAGTTGATACATTTTCAAAAGTGATTAAATAAAATATATCTGGGCCAAATGTTCATGTCAATGTCAGATTTATCAAACTATGAATTGAAAAGAAATAAAAACAAATCTATGCATTGCAAACCTGTGCTGTTTCCCGGTTTGAAATTCGAGACAGAAGTTTTTATTGTCTTGTCTGTTAAATCCACTCCTGTGCCACACAGACTAAGACAGTCTCAGGCTACAAACTTCCTCAGTGAACTTGTCTCTTCTGTCAATAGAGAAATAAGCCAGCCTCCTAAATCCATGCCACTAACCTGAATCAGAATGTGGCAGTAGCCACACATAGTGATGCAGTAAAAACATCACCTGCTTATTCTAATTATGAATAGCAGAGCCTGGCCAGGCGATCTCTTTCTTTTGTATATGTAGCTACCTTTTTCTTATTATATATTCTATGCCTGTCTCTTATTTACAACTGTTTAGGGCACATATATATATATTGGTCTGTTGTACCTATTTGTGTTTCAGTTGCCCTGCTATTTAGGGTTTTAAGGTAGCTCTCTCTCTGCACCTATTTCCTCTCGTCATTTCTTGAAAGGGGCGGGCTTTTACCTGTTTCTTTTTCCTGTTCTGGTTTTGATTTAAAAGGGAGGAAGAAGGAAGTAGAGAAGGAGGGAAGCCATTGTTTGTGGTTGTGCTCACCTTCATTTGTTAGATTATTTTGTTTTCATTCAAAGTCTAGTTTTTGTTACAACTAATCAAACATGTTAAGACTGCATCTATTTGACCACCATTTCCCTGCAATACTTTTGGATGGGTTCCTTTGTGTTTGTCACTTTGTTTTTGTTCAAGGATTTTTTTACAACTGCTCTACAGATGCAAGGAAGCAGCACCTGATCAGGAACAGCCTGGGTGAGATGATCAACTTCATTCTTTTTCCTTTTTTGTTGTTGGATTTACAGTATTTTGAACACACGTTCATGTTTTGAATTTTAGTCATTTGTTTTAATTTTTAGACTTTCTGATTTTGAGGATTTTGACGGTGGATCTTTCCAGTGACTTTGTTTTTGATTTACTGACTTATACATATAGATTTTTATAAATACTTTTTGATTGGGACTGTTAGAAGTATCTCTTTTTATAATAATTATCTCTCTATTGGAGGGGCGGCATGGTGGCGTGGTGGTTAGCGCTGTTGCCTCACAGCTCAGGGTCCAGGGTTTGGTTCCAGCCTCGGGTCTGTCTGTGTGGAGTTTGCATGTTCTGCCCAATGTGTTCACATTGTGGGGTACAACTCCAGGTTTTGCAGGCCAATCAACAACATGAAGACAGAACTACAGTCAAATCCTCTTCTTAAAGGGCAACTCAAGTTGGTTTTGTCTGTGTGTTTCATGTTCCTATAGTTTTCTACAACTGTTTAAGTGAAGTGTGTGTATTTTTCTATTAGATTTTTGTTGATATCTTGACCACTTTCTTTTTTTACACTGTTATTAAATTGCAGTGTACACAGTGCTCTGTTTCCAAGATGGCTTCACATCATGTACACTTCAGAAGAACTTCAGTCATAACTTCTTTCACCATCAACCTCCTGCTCATATATTTATGATGGGGGTGATGGGAAATGTAGTTCTGAAGCCTTTGTTGTAAAATGATCGGAATTTAAATTGATTTAAATGGAATTGGAAAAAAGTAACCAAAGTGTCATTTCTACCTGGGCAGTTGCTTGAACAGTGTACTACAGTAGACATCCATTCATTTAGCAGCAGTGTGGAGTAGATGTTAGAGGGGGCTCTGGTCTCCTAACCAGAGGGTCTTGTGTCGGTTCAATCCCAGGTAGGGTGGGGACACACACTGCTGCTAACCTGGCAGACGCACACAGGACAATGCAAGGCGGGACTACACACCCTGGATGGGACGCCAGTCCATCGCAGTGCAACTAACTAACAACCCTGTAGATAGGGGACAATTTAGAGAGCTAGCCAATCTGACATGTGTTATTGGACTGTGGGAAGAAACCTTTGGAGCACCCAGTGGTGAAAACACACAATACATTGAACATGTTGAGGGGAGAACATGCAAACTCCACACAGACACACAGACAAGACCCTGAGACCAATGGGAATCAAACCCAGGGCCCTGGAGCTGGCAGGCAGGTAGCAGCACTAACCACCACACCACCGTGCCACCAGACAAATAAAATAACAATGAAAAATCAGATCTGAACAGAGTATAACACAGTATCCGGTATTAACACTAAAACTGAGATATTATTGGAGAATTATTCATTTTATTTGATACCAATACAGAAAGAAAATACATTTTCAGTATATATTTTTTAAATATAAGAATCATATTTTGAATTTATAAAAATATATATTTAATATATAAATAAGTTTCATATGTGTTCTATATGGAGAATGTAAGAACAATATATGCATTGTAAAGCTATGTATCTTAAATATATGAACCATATATATATATATATATATATATATATATATATATATATATATATATATATATATATACAGTGTATTTCCATTAAATTTCCTTTCTGTATGGGTACATCTGTAATATGCACTGTTTTAAATTGAACTTTCTGTCATATTTGTAGTGAGTTTTGTACTTGCTCTAATTAGGACTGAAGACAGTCATTGTATTTTGTATCTTGCTCTTAAATTGTATTGTGATTCTGTGATATGTAGCCCATACTGTATATAACTGTAAGTTGCCCTGTGTAAGGGTGTCTTCTAAGAAAGAAATAATAATACTATTGCATTGTATTTGACTAACTTATTTATTTTTTCTAAATTTGGAATCGGCAGTTATTTTTTAATCCCAATTTCTCCCAATTTGAAATATCCAATTGTTTTAAGACCTTTCTCTAAGCTGCAACTCCCGTGTGTACTGGAGAGACGAATGTAAGTACACTCAAGTGTCCTCTGAAGTGAATTCTGTCAGTCGATCTGCTTTGTTTTCACACTGCAAGCTGACAGCGGAGTCAACTAGACCTGTCGCGTCGGAGGAAACGCAGTTACGCAGACAACTTGGCCAACTTGCAGAAGCCGGGCATGCTGGTGTGCGGTGAGATTATGGTGAAGTTTACATGCCCGTTGTAGTCGTGCCAAATATCATGCTTTAAGTGTTCAATTTAAGGTAGTACTGTTGAATTACAATAGCTGCATTACATAGACAAGTCCTTACCAGTTTTGACCTGAGGGGCTTGCTGTCCATTGTCTGGACCGTGTTGCTATCCACGCTCTACGGTTGTCATGCAAAGTCCTCGTATACCAGCAATATAGAGCGACCTTCACGGCGCGCCAGCATGGAACGACATTTAAAGTTCGTTTTATATCCATGGTCGCTCTATTGCTAGTATACGAGGAATTCGCAAGACAAATGTAGAGCGTCGATAGCGACACGGTCCCGACAATGGACAGGAAGCCCATCAGGTCAAAACTGGTAAGGACTTGTCTATGTAAAGCAGCTATTGTAGTTCAGCAATGCCATGTTAAATTTAACACTTAAAGCATGACATTTGGCATGACTACACTTGCATGTAAAAAGGGCCAGTGATTACCTGGCGACTTAAGCCCTCCCCAACCAGGCGGTGCTCGGCCGCTTGTGCACTGCCCCCAGGAAACTCCCAGCCATAGTCAGCGATGGCATAACCTGGATTCGAACCAGCGCTCTCCAGGCTATAAGATACACTCTGCACTTCCGGTGAAGTGTCTTAGGATGTGCCACTCGGGAGCCCACTTCATATAAACTTGATTAGACAACCCTGGTGTCGATTCTTAAGTTTGGTTCTTGTGCATTATGAATCTTGGATTGGACAGTTTTTAATTTGTAATCTCCAATTATTTTATCCATGTTTGTCTCCTAAATTTGTAATGCCCAATTGTTTTTAAGATCCTGTCTGTCTCACCACTGCAACCCCGCAGTGACTATCCAGCTAGACTTCGTCTGTCACTTCATACATTTCTTCCTAGCATGAACGTGTCTGCTCTTCAAATCCTCAACAAAGCTGCAGTTTGAGTGCAAAGCCAGAGCAATGCTGCCCCCTTCAGGAATCTGGATCAGGATATTACAGGTGAGCAAAGGGAGGCAGAAGGGGTTGTAGCATTCTGTGGTTCGGACCACTCCGTCGCACTCGGATCGTTACAGCAAATATAAAACAGTCATAGTGAAAACAAGAAGAACAACCCACACACACACAAAAACATGTCAGCAAGCACAGATATAAGTAAACACAGCTTTCAATCTGTGCTTAAACACGTTAACTGAAATAAAACTATTTTGTTTCAGTCTTCATTGTAACTCGTTCCAGTCATTAGCTGCTGAAAACTGAAATAAGTTACGACCAAAGACTGTACTACTGACCTTCGGTATTACCAGCTTGATAAAGTCACATGATTGTAAATTGTAAGAAGATAGATACACATGCAGCAGATTCTGCAGATAGGTTGGAGCTTCACCTAACAGAGTTCTATAAATTCACAGGCACCAACGCATTAGACGCCTTGTGTGCAGAGAAGGTCAATTAATTAAAGAGTAAAGATCGCAGTGATGTGTATGAAATGGTGTACCAGTATCTAATGGCAGAATGGTAAAGAATGTCTAGCCTTCCAAGAGCACCCCTAGTGGCCATTTATAAATTACATCACCGTAATCAAAAATGGGAAGAATGGTCTGGTTTTCATTATAGGAGCGTTTAAGATTTAGCTGGCACAGAGAGAGAAGAGGCGGGGTCCAGTTTGTCGGGCTTTTTATATATTTATTTTTAAACTCCTGGACAAGGAGGGGCAGAAGAAGAATGAAGTTTGAGCAGGTCGTGTGTGAGAGCGGCGTGCTGCTGCTACTTCTATTGACAATTAACACGTTTGCTAATGGTACATTATTATTATTATTATTATTATTATTATTATTATTATTATTATTATTATTATTATTTTAATTGTTGTGATAACTTGTCAAGTTCTTATTGATTGTTGTCACTGATATTCTTAAACTACACCAAACAAAGCTACGCTGCCCAACACAGAAGTGATACAATGCTGTGCAAAAATGTAATGTTCATTAGACTAAGAGCAGTGAATCCGCCGCTGTCTGTCAGTCTGTGCTCTGAATTCTAAGCTTTGAATTAATTAATTGAACCCTCAACTGAGCTACTGTACCAATCAACTTGCTTTAATTACTTTGTAAATGGTTTAACTTAATTGGAGATTTCAAGTTCTTTACTAAACTAATAATGTAAACCGCGTACAGACTCTGGAAATAAATAAATACCGGGATATAAAATTGCATCTCCCTGTCGCATTCACTCGGATGGACACGAAAGTAAACATGTGTTTTAGAGCAACACCTTTTCAATCTGAGTACGTATATGTGTATGAGCTGTGGGGTTTTAGATTAACCATAGACAGTGAAAACTTGACAAGTATATAGTAAGGTATAAAAATGTATCTTACCCTTCGCTGATTAAGAACAACTTTCATTGTAATAGAAACGAAAGTCATGCTGCATTCTGATTGGATCAGAGCTAGAGTGCTCGTGTTCATAGCCAATCACTGTCTGTCACACTGTTTACAAGCTCATGGCTTCAGTACATTTTTTCTTTTTTTTTTCTTTAGCTTATGATTCAATTACAGTGCATAATATCTGAATCTCATCCAAATCGATGTTTTAGCCAGATGTAAAGCGGATTCACCAAACCATTGTTAAATTCCCGGAGTCGCTCAACAAACTGTTGTTAAATTCACCGGCACGTCACCGCTGAAGCAGCGGATTCACTGGGGTTGAGAGACACCGAACGGCAGCAAAAACCAAAATGGCTGCACCACTGTGGAAGTTTGTCTTGTACGGAAATACTACTATCAATTATAGATTCAGAGACGGCAAATCTTTTAAAAATGGGTATGGAGTTGTGTATTTAATAAATATATGTAGCGCTAATAAAAATATATGTAACGCTAATAAAAATATTGATAAACAATATAACACTTGCCAACTTATCCAGAATAGCCAACTGATGGTGATGTACACAAGAATTCGAGATGTGACAACAGATTTTTATTTCGTGTATGTTATTTGTCCTCTATACTTATACTTATATATACAGCGCCAGGGTCCTAGGTTCAATGCCGGCCTAGGGGTCTGTCTGTGTGGAGTTTGCATGTTCTCCCGTGTTCGCGTGGGTTTTCTCCGGGTACTCCGGTTTCCTCCCACAGTCCAAAGACATGCTGTTCAGGTTGATTGGTCACTCTAAATTGCCCTCTGTGTAGGTGAGTGTGTGTGATGCCCTACGATGGACTGGTGTCCCGTCCAGGGTGTAGTCTCGCCTTGCGCCGTGTGTATGCCGGGTTAGGCTCCGGCTCACCGCGACCCTGTAAAGGAGTAAGCGGTTAATGATGATGGATGGCTGGAATATTTAGAGTTGCAGGCTGCGTTCTACATTTTAATCAGGGTTCCTACGCAGGTCTGGAAAGTCTGGAAAAGTCTGGGGAAAAAAAGATAATTTCAAGACCTGGAAAAGTATGGAAAAAGCTAAAAAATCGAATGTCAAAGTCTGGAAAAATATCTGGGATTCCAGACCCAAGTCATAATCGTACCAGAACAATTCAGAATATTGTATGCAAGCCAGATAATACACTGGTAAAGTCAATCGTAACTTTCTTAGCAATTGTTTAACAAACATTCCATTGGAGACATGCTAGCTCCGAGTACCATTCATTTGATGAGATCTAAAACTTTCTTCACCAGTTGTCAAATAAATACAAACTGCCCAGACCGAGACTTATCGGAGGTTAATGTCAGATTTTTTCTTGATTTAGCCATACACTTTTTAAAAGCATTTGTTAACATTTTTTGTCAAACATAAATTACATTTTAAAAGCCGTTGGACGTTCGCAAAATACAGATGATAAACCCGCCAATCTTAGCCTCGGTATTTATTTGACAAAGTATAACTATTTTGTATGTATTTTGACAAATTAACAAACGTTTGTCTCCATGCTGCTGCTGTTAGCTAGATGCTAGCCGTTGCTAGGAGATTGATGGAATCACTTTACCAGCGTATTTACACAAATATACGTTGCTACGTTATGTGTTTTGCGTTACTTTGACATGGTCATTGGTCAGGGCACATCTATACTTTAAGCGTGCATTTGACAGACATGCCTACGCAAGCCTGCCAGTCAAACAGCCTGCACAGGCAGCGCAAACAGAAATGGGTCGTTGCAAGTTTGCTGAGAGCTGGCTTGCCAGCCCAAAATATAAAAACTGGCTTGCCCCAGACCCCAAAACTGATGAGAGCCATGTGTAAGTTGTGTGTACGATCATTTGACATATCAAACATGGGTGAAGCGGCGTTAGTCAGTCATAGTGAAGGGAAAAAACACCAAGGGCGCGAGAAAGTATCATCAATGCGTCCGGTGACGTCGTTCTATGCAGCTTCATCAACACCCTCGTTGGCAGCCTCCTCGTCATCAACACCCTCTTCAGCGACCAGAGACACGCATGATGCAAGGTAAAATTTAACATTACATTTCTACCATCTAGGCTGTGTACTGGAAGTATGAATTCGATAAATGACCATGATTTTTGTATTTTTTTTTGTGCAACATAGCTAAGGTTAGAGTAACTTGAGCTAACTATAGCAGATAACTTTAACGGAATGAGAGACCAGTGTAGTTGCGCCACTTTCAGCTAACTGGCAAGATGGCTTAGCCAAGCCGAGTATAGCGCTAGCTACCGTTAGCTGAGTTGTATGGCTGATCAGAACTGTGTGTAAGAACTCTTGTCGCCATCTTCTGGTGAGTTTAGAGTTTGGTCAGTCATGCACAGCATCTGTATGGCTGTGAGTTATGCCACTGCAAGTCAGTTTTGTAGCTACGGTACACGTCAATGCCTGCAAGGGAAGCAGTTTTAATTTACACAATAGAAACTAAATTAGTTGAATATAAACACTTCTAATGTGGACCATTGCTTAATGTTGGCCTTACCTTTTATTAATACTAGCATCTTAATTTCTTAATGTCATCTCAGGAAGATGGCTTGTTTTTGATATTATCCACCATGTCATCTAATTTATCTTCATCACTTTTCATTCCAGTACAGATTAATAATTGAATAATGCATAGCAGTGATCTCTGACTAAAGGAGAAAAGAATCTATTCAAGATGTGTGTTCCTAATAAATATTTCTATGCAGTGTACTTTGTTTAATGACAGATTTTTCCTATTTCAGCACATCATCTGGAGTTACGTCCAGCAACTCATCAGTGAGGACCTTTTTAGTGGGACAGATGTTCTTATGGCTGAAATTTACTGGGCACTTGATGTGATGGAAAAGCACAACTCATTCAACAGTTGCAAAGGGAAGGGTGAACTCTTTCGTCTGATGTTTCCAGACAGTAACATTGCCTCCAAATTTACTTGTGGGGATGATTAAAGCAGCTTACTTGTCAACATTTGGAATTGCACCTCACTTCTCATCTCTGCTGCTGCCAAAGGTGAAGTCTGCCAGTGATTACGTGTTACTTTTTGCTGAGAGTTTGAACAGTCTCCTCCAATCAAAGCAGATGGATGTGCACATTCGCTTCTGGAATGGAGACTGTATAAGCACAAGGTTCTTGAATTCACATTTTCTTGGACATGCATATGCTGATGACTTGTACACAAGAGTACGAAGCAGCTGTGACTCTGTTGGAATTAATGGCATTATTCAACTGTCCATGGATGGGCCCAATGTAAACTGGAAATTGCATGACATACTTTCCAGAAACATTGCGGAGGAGACTGGTAGCAAGCTACTCAATATAGGGAGTTGTGGACTACATATAATGCACAATGCTTTTGCAACTGGCAGCAATCAAACTAAATGGGACATCGAACACACACTAAGCAGTCTTTTCTGGCTCTTTAAAGATTCTCCAGCAAGACGAGAGGACTTTATGAGAGTTACAGGGTCCAGCATCTTCCCCTTAAGGTACTGTCAACATAGATGGTTGGAAAATGTAAGGGTCCTTGAGAGAGCAATCGAGATCTGGCCACAGGTCCAGACCTATGTTTCCAGTGTCAAAGCAGGAAAAGTCCCACATCCAAAGAACAAATCATTTGCTACAGTTGAGGAAAGTTGTGCTGACCCACTGTTCCTTGTTAAGGCTAATGTCTTCCTCTCAATATCCCAAGAGTGCCAGCCTTTTCTAGTTAAATATCAAACTGACAAGCCCATGTTGCCTTACCTAGCAAACGACCTATTCAACACATTGAGACATCTCATGCAGAGATTCATTACTGATGATGTGATGAAAAGAGTCAAAACCCCTGCAACGTTGTTCACAGAAGATCTTGCAGCGCATGAAAACCACAAAGATGCATCCATGGTAAACACTGGATTTGTTGCAGACAAACTTCTCAAGGAGTTGAAGCTGAAGAAAAAGGTCTCAGAAAAAGATGTTCTGACTGTCAAGACTGAAGCTAAGAAGTTTCTTCTCACAACTGTGACCAAGCTATAGGAGAAATGTCCCCTAAGATATACCCTGGTGAGGAACTTGGGTTGGCTTGATCCAAAACAAATCACTGAGAATCCTGGGCAGTGTGAAAAGCAGTTAAAGACCTGCCTCCAAATCATGTCAAATAATGGACAGGTGAGAGAGAGAGCAAATGTGACCAGATCATCACTCAGTTCAAAGACTTTGCAACTTTTTGCAGAACTAGTGATGATTTCTCACAGTTCAATGAAACTGACTCCAGGCTGGACTACTTCTTCTATGAGCAACTCTCAAAAGACCACCGCTACCAGGAACTGTGGGAGGTCACACAGAAGCTACTTCTGCTGTCCCATGGCCAGGCCTCTGTAGAGAGAGGCTTCTCCATAAATAAACAGATAACTGTGGAAAACATGAAAGAGAGAACTTTAGTTGCTCAGAGAGTGATTGTAGACCATCTACATTACGTGGGAGGGTGACACACGTGAGGATAAGTAAAGAACTCTTGCAGTCTGCTGGATCAGCAAGACAAAGATATTATGCATATCTAGACGAGGAAAGGAGGAAGAAAAGACATGCAGAAAAGAAAGGCAGCACTGGATGAAGTGGAAGAGCTTAAGGTAAAGAAAAGGAAGATTGAGACCAACATCAAGGCTCTTCTGGCGTCTGCAGATAAACTTGCAGTGGAAGCTGAAGCTACAAATAAGATGTCTGTCCTGTCACAATCAAATGCACTCAGAAAAGCTGCAAAAGAGAAGGAACATGAGCTGGAGAAATATGACCAAAAAATTGAGCAGAAGATGAATGTAATGTAGAATGATGAATGTAGACTGGAGACCCAGAGAGGGGTAACAGGGGTCCCACTCAAATAAGTTACAGTATCAAATGGGTTGATTGAGATCAATTGAGTTTACCACGAGTAAACATGTTAATGCAATGTTTGAGAGACAATTTGCCCTGCTTTTGTATTTTTCTGTTATTTATTTTCAGATTGATCTCAAGATGTTGGTGACAAGTTTTAAAACAACATGAGAAAGTTTGTAGGCCCTTCTTATTTTTGTCTATTTATTATCAACCTTCAAATTAGTCTCAAGATCTGTGCAGGGTATAAAGTCATCCAAATGCATATTCTCTGGGGAAGTGGGTGAATTTACAAATGTTATGGTTTGTATGAATTAATAAATATGTTCTCAATTTGGTAAGAGTCCTATGTAGTTCATGGAGAGATTTCATGAGTGAGTAAAAAGAGATTTCATCCCATTTTAAGTGTTCCCCAGTTCCCTGAGCAACTGTAGTGGTCTAATAGAAGAGGTAACGTGTGCAGGAGGAATTTCTATGAGGAAATGGTCTATATTACCCTGTACCTGCAGACGCAAGAATAGACGGAATGTTCGAAAACATACCATAATTCACTGGGTGTAGTATAAAATCAAGTGCTTATTGTAAAAAGATTGACTTACTGTATTTGCAAGAGGAACATTTCCTTGAAATGACTATCACACACAGCCCAAGCCGCCTAACACAAACCAAAAAATCAGCCGAGCAGTCTGGAAAATGAGGTCTGGAATTTTAAAATGAAAAATGTGTAGGAACCCTGGGTCTATACTGGATTATGGATGTATGGTGTGTGAGGAAGCAGCTAGTAAGGAGTTGGGGAAATTTGATGTGATACAAGCCAGAGCTTTGAGAATATGCAGTGGAGCGCTATGTTCATCACCAGGTGCAGCATTGACAGTAATTACTGGGAAATGCCCCTCTCTCTAAGAAGGAAGATGCTGAGAATTAGGTACTGGGCTAAGATAATGAATGGAGGAGATGGAAATCCTGTTAAAAGGATTTTTGAGCCTTGCTGGGAATATGAGGTATTGATGAGGAAAAGGAATGAGTGTGATAAAAGTTTAGGGGTTAGAATTAAAGATATTGAGGAACAGGTAACATTGAAAGACCGTATAGGAAAAGTGAGATTAAAAAATATAAACTCTGTAATTAGTCCATGGTGTCTTGAAAACCCAGTGATTGATCTGTACTTAGTTAAAGAAAAAGAAAAAGAGGAAAGAAGGGTTTTCTGTGAAATGGCAGGGAAATGGAAAAACCGTGTATGGGAAAATTATTGTAAGATTTTTACAGATGGATCTAAAAATACAGATAATGGTAGGGTTGGAGCAGCGTATTATATTCCAGAATTTGAGATAGGGAAATGTGTACGCATTACAGATAATGTGTCAATTATGACGGCTGAATTAATAGGGATTATTTTGGCATTGCAATGGATTATAGAGGTTAGGATAGAGAGGGCAGTAATTTTTTCAGATTCTTTATCAGGGCTTCAGGCAATTAAGAATGAAGGGAAAGGGGACAGAAGGGATTTAGTACAGGAAATAATGTATCTAGTGTCAGAATATGTGCATTTAGGATTGTATTTGGTTTTTGTGTGGATTCCAGCGCATGTAGGAATAGAGGGGAATGGGAGGGCGGATGAGTTAGCAAAAATGGCAGTGAAGAAAGTGTGTGTGGGTATGGATGTGCAGTATGGGTTAAGGGAATTTTATAAAATAATAGAAGCAATTCTAGTGAATGAATGGCAGAATATGTGGAATAGGGAAAGAAAAGGGCACAGATTATATAAATCACAAAGTAAAGTCAGTATGAGGGAAGGGTGGTATGGATGGAATAGACAGGAAGAAGTACATTTAATAAGACTGTTTATAGGACATTCAACTTTAAATGAACATTTATATAGAATTGGAGCGCATGAGAATGGGTTATGTATGGAGTGTGGGGTAATGGAAACGGTGGAACATGATGGTTGAATGTGCTAGATATAGGAAAGTCAGATTAGAGTTAGGGGAAGAGTTTAGGGCTTTAAATGTGCAAAATAGTTTCTTTAGAGATGGTATAGGGGATGGAAATAGAATAGGTAGGGATATGGTTAGATATATAGGAACATTGGTTAGGAAATCAGGGAGATTTAAAAAAAGGGAAAAAAAATTGCAGGGTTGTGCTCATAATAATGAATGGAAAAAGAAAAAAGAAGAAAAAAGTACACACAAATACTCAGTAGGTGGCGACAGTAAGCTTTGTTAAAAGCCATTAAACAGAACAGAAGAAGCAGAAGAAGTCGTCAGCTTCTTCCTTTTGTGTAGATCAGAGGGCAGTTTTGCAGCTCTATGGTTGGACTCAGTTATTGGAGTCAGTACCTGTGATTAGGTAACTATAAATTAGTTATTTTTGGTTTTCACTTTTTCTTTCTTCAAATTGTTTGATATTTTGTTCAATTAGCTTTTTATTTATTATTGTTCTTAAATAAAAATAATTGGTTTTGCACCAAATTTCTCTGTGATCTGTGTGCTTCCCTGCAAATCAACACCAGCTGCTGGCTGCACTCTCCAACAAGCATTGTTAAAATTTTAAAATTAGATATGTTTTTGTAATATATATATATATATATATATATATATATATATATATATATATATATATATATATATATATATATATATATATATATACAATTACAATTATTTTTTCGACATTAGTGCAGAAGTGTCGAACTTTACTTTACCTTTGATAATGAAAGATAACAGAATGAAGTTTGGCAACGTGATGCAGGCTGCTGGGGAGGTGAATGCTCGTTCCAGCGGACTGAAGCGCAGATATAGCGTGGTCTGCCTGGTAAGGACAGTGCGTACAGAGAGAGCGAGCTGCCCACCACTCTGCTGTGAGCGAGGCACACAGGAAACTCAAGCTCACTGTCCTTCCCGCTCATATAAAAAAGGTACAAAAATAAAATACTGGCGACACAAACAACCGGTAAACAAATAAACAAACAGCTACTCATTCAAAAAGAGAACTTTCTAATCTTCATTTAACGAACTTAAAAAAACACAATAGTGTTAATATAATATTAATAGTTTTGGTATTTGTACAACATAAATAGGCTACTAAACTAATGCGAAAGTTCATTACAAGTGTAAATTGATTTAAAATATAACATTTAAATGAACTGGGGTTTTCCCTTTAGGCCTCTGTATTTTGAAATCTATATATTTAATAGCGAGTAGAGGCCTATATTTATGGTAATATTTTAATGGTATCATTTGTGGTATTGTGATATTGGTTATGTTCCTTTGGAAATATATATGTACAAAAATTATTATTTTACAAAATTTGAAGTACTGTATGTATATATTAGTTTGATTATATATTGTTTTGCTGTTTATCCGGAATGTATTGTTTCAGTTGTGTTGTGGAGTTGGACAGTTTTGGAGGGACACACTGGAACATTCGAGATTTTTCTTTCTTGCTTTGAACTGGTCGAGGCGCGGAGCAGCGGTGCCTGATTGTTGTTTTATTGTACAAGGTTTCGTATAGTATTTGTATCTGCAACTCAGCCTTAAATAAACAAAAGCACGGAACAATAAACGTGTCCAGAGTCCTGTTTCGCAAGCTGAACCCGAAGAGACTGGTTTAAGGGATTACAATATCAATACAGCAATACCTTTAGTGTTTAAATCTATATAGCCGACTCAGGACCTTCTGTACAATTTAAAACACACTCTTTATTCGTGTTTATTTTTAATTTATTTTAATTTATTTTTAATTGTCAGTGTTCTGTTAAAATTCCGGATTATTGGCCTCAACACCGTATAGAAGACTGAAAACAATGTTAGAGTTATAGAAATGAATGTTTTATAATACATTTAACTGCACTGCACTGGTAAGTTATACCACTTGTTTATTTTGAATTTATTTAGTATTTCTAATCTGAATCCTGTGTACATGATCTGTTATGTGTTCACAGATCACGTGGAAAAACTCTAAATCAGGCATTTTATTAAAATTGTACCGACTTCTCTAGTCCATGTCTGGGAGGTTACTGGAACTCCTCTGCTTTTGACCAACTCTGAGGACCCCTGTTTTTAGTCCTGTGTTAAATATATAGGGCTACATATTTCTCTTTTTTTTCTTGAACTTTTATCTTAGGGCTATTTATGTCACTGTGTTATATAATAATGTGTGTGTGGTTTCAATGGAGTTTGTTGGTTAATTCTTGATTTAACTTTGAAAAATTTTTGCAGGCGTGGTTTGCCAGTTACCTTTAGAAATGTGCAGCTATTTAAAAAAAAAAAAAACTTCACACTTCAGATTAAATTTCCGGTGATAACATAATAAATATTTTCACTCAACTTGACTCAACAATGAGGGCCTCACATTGATCAGTACTTTTTATGAAGTCAGTTAAGTCATTCGAATGAAATCCAGCGACAGGAAGCAAACCACAGTTCGCAGGATATCAGCACCCCTGTCATAGACGTGAGAAGGATACAGTTGGTGACGAACCTAATGATCCTTGTGAACCCGGTCAGACAAACCAGCATAAGAGAAAAAGAACCTCAATGGGCACAAGCCTGGAGATAAATGGCAAAGAGCTTGTGAGAAAACTGCGTGGGACACAGTAAACACAGATCTCTGCTTTGTGTTGGAAAGGTTAAGTGGAACAGTTGAAAAGAAGCTGAATAAATTTGGGGACATCATCTATGCATATGGAAGCGAGAGGTTTGGAGTTGAAAAAGGAAGGAAAAAGTACAAACTATTCCTGGAAAGTCTAGACGGCAGCAGGAGATTGAGCAGCTTAGTTAGAGAAAGGAGACAGCTGAGGAAGCAATGGAGAAGAGCAGAACAAAGTCAGAAGGAGGGACTCAATCTCTTACAAAGGGTCATAAAAGATAAGCTTGTAACATTGCGCAGAGCTGAGCGCCTACGGAAACGCTACAAAAAGGAGCGTGCGAGAACTAACTTTTATAAAGACCCATTCAAATTTGTAAAGAAGTTATTCATCAGTGAGAAGAATGGCACACTAAAAGCATCTAAGTTTGAGCTGGAGAAATATTTGGAGGAAACACATACAGATTCAAAAAGGCAGGAGCCTATGTCAATTCCTTCAGACATCCCACCTATCAATCCACCAGAATACCAAATGGAGGACTGTGCACCTAGGAAAGAAGTAGAGCGAGCTGTGAAAAAAGCAAGGGCTTCATCATCACCAGGGTCTAAAGGAGTTCTGTACAGAGTATACAAGAGTGCTTCAGGAGTTCTACAAATCCTGTGGAAATTGATGAAAGTGGCATGGGACAAACAGGTAGTACCAAGAGCATGGCGTCGAGCAGGTGGAGTCTTTATACCTAAAGAAAAAGATTCTACAAGCATCAGTCAGTTTCACCCTATTTCCTATTAAACATAGAAGGCAAGATTTTCTTCAGCATTATTGCTCAGAGATTGTCAACTTACCTATTAAAGAACTGCTTCATTGACACTTCAATACAAAAAGCGGGCATTCCAGGTTTCCCAGGATGCTTAGAACACATCAATGTGATCTGGCAACAAATCCAATCAGCTAAAAAGGAGAGGAAGGAGCTCCATGTGACATTCCTGGATTTGGCTAATGCATATGGTTCAGTGCCACATGAACTTCTTTGGGCAGCATTTGATTTTTCAGTGTACCGATGACAATAACAAATTTAGTGAAAGCCTACTTTGGAGATTTGCAATTTAGTTTTCAACTTCAGAATTCAGCACTACATGGCAATGCCTAGAAGTTGGAATAATGGCAGGATGCACCATTTCTCCACTGGCTTTTACCATGGCAATGGAAGTAATCATTAGGGCATCAAAATGGGTAGTGGGAGGAGACGCTTGGCTTCTGGAATCCGACTACCACCAATTCGAGCAAACATGGATGACATGACAACCATGACTACAACAGTAGCCTGCACTAATCGGTTATTGGGCAAATTAACCAATAACATTGAATGGGCACGAATGCAATTCAAGCCCACTAAATCAAGGAGCATCTTTATAATTAAGGTAAAGTAGCAGATAAAACGTTCTTCATTAATGGTGTGGCAATACCAACAGTATCTGAGAAGCCAGTGAAAAGTCTTGGGAGATGGTATGACGGGGATCTAAAGGACACACTTCATGTGGGAGAAGTTAGACAACAAGCAGTGGAAGGGTTGAAGAGTATAGACAGCAGTGCTTTACCAGGCAAACTAAAACTCTGGTGCTTTCAGTTTGGTCTACTGCCGAGGTTGCTGTGGCCACTGACTGTGTACGAGGTGTCTTTGACAACAGTAGAGAAGCTGGAAGCTTTAATCAGTTCATACATCAGGAAATGGTTGGGAGTGGGACTTTATGGTAAAGGAATACTGCAGCTACCAGTCTCCGCTCTAACCGAGGAGTTTAAGTGCGCCAAGGTCCGACTGGAAATGACATTAGTAGAGTCACGCGACAAATGCGTAAGGGAGGCAGCACCTGTGTTGAAAACTGGAAGAAAGTGGGCAGCAAAGAAAGCTGTGGAGGATGCAAAGGCTGCCATTCGAATTGGTGATATCATAGCATGGAAGAGGGGTCTTGGTCTCAGTTCAGCTCTTCCTACATGGCACATGGCACAAGGCAGCCCCAGCTCAATGGAGGAAGCTGGTATTCAACGAGGTGCAAAAGCAGGAGGAGAGGATGAGGTGCATAAAGGCCGTTTCCCAAGACAAGTAGGGAGAATGGATGAGATGGGAGAGTGTGGAACAATGCAAGATTGGCTGGCAAGACCTATGGTCAATGGAACAGAGCAGGATCAGTTTCTTCATCAGGTCAACATATGATGTTCTCCCATCACCACAGAACCTAAACCTCTGGGTAAGAAAGGATCCCTCATGTCCTTTGTGTTCATCTCCTGCAACATTAAGGCACATTTTGACAGGATGTAAGGTGGCTCTTAGCCACGGACGGTTTGCTTGGCGCCATGACCAGGTGCTGCGATGTTTGACCTTAGCATTGGAAGACAAGCGTAACATGACCAATAAGTTGCCACCAGTTCCATTAAAACAATACACACAAAAGACAACATTCCTCCACCCAGGAGAGCAACCACCAAGAAAAGGTGTTAAAACCAATTCTTACCCAGGACAACTGGAAGCTGCAAGAGACTGGAAAATGCTGGCAGATGTTGGTCAATGGCTTATTTTTCCACCTGAGATTGCCACCACTAACCTTTGAGCAGATATTGTCTTGTGGTCTGGATCAGCATGTCTTGTTCACCTGGTAGAGT
Source organism: Acipenser oxyrinchus oxyrinchus (assembly GCA_030684275.1). Lineage (NCBI taxonomy): Eukaryota > Metazoa > Chordata > Actinopteri > Acipenseriformes > Acipenseridae > Acipenser > Acipenser oxyrinchus. The sequence goes on along the minus strand of JAGXEW010000897.1, from coordinate 19,915 downwards.
TAACAGTGCCATGGGAGGATGCTGTAGATGAGGCGTATGAGAGGAAGAAACTGCGGTATGCTCAAATAGCCTCTGAAGTGGAACAGTGAGGATGGAGAGTCCGGGTTTACCCAGTGGAGGTGGGTTGTCGAGGATTTGTGGCACACACTACAACCCGGTTTCTCAGAGACGTCGGATTCAGTGGCCAAGAGTTGCATCGCACAGTGAAGAACTTATCTGAAGCAACAGAGAGGAGCAGCAACTGGCTGTGGTTGAGACGGAAAGATTCTGGCTGGGGATCTCAAGCACAATAGAAAGAAAGAAACGCTGATGTACGGGTAAGTAAGCTGGGCTGAGTTGAGTGGGGGACGGAGGGGGGTGATGCTGGGACGCCAGAGTCATCGTCAAGCCCTCTTGAGGTGTCGTGGGCTAGTCGACGAAACACCGAGGATGGAAGGTGCCCACTTGAAGACCCCAGAGATGTACCCTACTTCGCTCAATCCAGACGGTTGTCATGCTGATGCGCTGGGGAGACCGCACTGTGGTTGATCCCCGGAGCCAACATCGCAGCCATTGTGTGTGCTGATGCACCAGGGAGGCAAATAAGCTGATCCCTCAAGCCAGCATTACACTTCAGCCATCAACACCAGACACAAGGATATCTACATCATCATATGGAAGGAAACGCAAATGGATAGACACAGATGGATCACATTAGTTTACTATAAAGCTACGTCTTAGTTGGTGCTTATCTTTGCGAGAGCCGAGTTCAAATCAGCATGAAGTTTTAACATCTACTCTCGTGTAATGGAAATCAAACACCTTTATACTGTGTTACAGACCAGGAGAGTTGCCTCGGTGTGTAAACTGTAATTCGAGCGCTGTAACTGCGGTGCAGTATGACTTTTGTAATATTGAAACATTACTATTATTATTATATGGATAGTTGTAATCTCCCTTATAGACTGGTGAAGATTACAGCCTTTTTAAAATATCTTTCTATTGGTTTTCTGTTTAGATTACATTAAACATGAAAGTAGACATAAATAGGGATAATTCAAATATGTGTAAAATGACGGTGACTGAAGTCACTACCGTGACTTGTAATGTATTATGGAAAGCCATGTGGGTCAAAATAAACGCATTGTGCAGAACACGTTTCAAATATTCACTGTATGTAAAATGCATGACCATTAATGGGGAAATCACGTTTATTTGAGTCGTTACATGGTCCCATATGTTGCTACAACTATTTAGGTAAGGTGTGTGTATTGTTTTGTTTTTACATCCTGACCACTTTTGATACTTAAATTGCAGTCTGCAGTGCTCTGTTTCCAAAATGGCTTCAGATGTACCCTTCAGAAGAATGTCAGAACTACGTTTCCCATCATCCTCCTGTTTATGTATGTATGATGCGGGATGATGAAAAATGTAGTGCTTTTCTTCTGAAAGGTACGTGTGAAGCCATCTTGGAAACAGAGCCCTTCACTTAAATAATGTTAAAAAGTGGTCAAGATGCCAAAAAAAAACAATAAACACACATTACTTTAAACCAGTGGTTGATTTGCTAAAATGGGGATTTTTTGTTTTTGAATTGGTGTTTTTCACAAAAGACAAAAGAAAAAGCTCCACACTGTTTTGTATTTCCACTCTATTTATAAGCATAAAAACACATTTCATTTTAAACATTCAAACGTGTTTTACTGATTAAATCTGTATGATAACGGGACCAGTAACAGATTGACAGTAACAGTATTATTGTTTCACTGCAGCAAAATGAACAACAACATCATAGAACAAGATCTTCTAAAAAAAATCCTTACAGTATATCGTTCTGATGGACCTTCACTGCAGTGAACTTTAACAATAGACATTTTAACTCTTGGGTATATCACTAACATACAGTACCTAACACAGTGGGAATAATCACAGCATTGTCACGTGTGAAAACATTATCATTAAAGCTGAAATAATAACAAAAAATGGTTCTATATTTTCAAACTGTTTACTACTATCGCACTGGCAAGTTAACTACAATGTATTTTACTTTGTAATACATGTGCGTAAATAAATTGTTGGTAGTACCGTATCTACATACAGTGTAGGCCAAAAGACAATGTGAACAGACTACATTACAGACTACGGTACTAACAAGTCTGGCATAAACACTAACAAGTCTGGCATAAACACGAACAAGTCTGGCATAAACACTAACAAGTCTGGCATAAGCACTAACACGTCTGGCATAAACACTAACATTAAGAACATTCTCTTTTCCTCCACGCTACACAGAGGGTGGGATCGATAATTATCCGCCAATAACTCAAAAATAAATTCCCTGCAAAAATTCCCGTTATCACGGTATTTTTTTTAATTCATAGTTTGAAATATCTGACATTGACATGAACATTTGTCCCAGATATATTAATCACTTTTGAAAATGTTATTATTATTATTAATCACTTTTGAAAATGTATCAACTTTGTAAGAAGTAAACAAAACAATATTTGTATTATTTAAAAGTTAGATATATTAAGTGCTGTTGTCTTTAAAATCCATCCATCCATTATCATTAACCGCTTACTCCTTTACAGGGTTGCGGTGAGCCAGAGCCTAACCTGGCATACACAGGTTACAGTGGGCGAGTTACACGCACTTTCAGTGCATTCATCATGTACTCGTTTCGCAGGAGACGGTTCTAAGGTCTCCATGCGTCCAAATCCGGCCTTTTTACCCAAGGTCATATCCCCGTTTCATATGAACCAACCAGTCGAGTTGATGGCGTTCCATCCTCCTCCTTTTTCTTCCCCAGAGGAAGAACGGTTACACATGCTCTGCCCCGTGCGGGCATTGAGGTGTTATATTGACAGTACAGCGGCTGTGAGGCAAACAGAACAGTTGTTCATATGTCATGGTTCTAGGACTTTGGGTCAGCCGTTGTCTAAACAACGCCTTTCCCATTGGATAGTGGATGCTATTAAGTTAGCATATGATTCTATGGGCCTTCCGTCACCAGGGCAGTTGAAGGCACATTCCACTAGGGGTATGGCGACATCCTGGGCCCTCTTTAGAGGAGTGCCGGTGTCTGACATTTGCGCTGCAGCCAGTTGGGCTACACTGCATACTTTTATGAGGTTCTACCGGTTAAATGTGCTGGAATCCTCTGCTCTGTCGTTTGGAGCATCTGTGTTACACTCTGTGACGCCCTAGTTGGCGTTCATATTGAGTATTGTCTATATGGTGTTGATCATTCCACCTTAGGATAGGTGTCATTGCGAGCGTAGACGCTGAGGCGCGGCTCCGCATATGCGTAGAGGTATTGCCTACGCAGTTGCGTTATGACGTAAGTCTGTCCTACTGCCGAGAATCCTCCCTCGCGACGGCTTGGGTACACTGTTCCCATACTTGATGGTTATTTTCGACTTGAAAGGGAGCGATAGGTTGCGGATGCAACCCCGGTTCCCTGAAAGAGAAAATAACCATCAAGCCGCGAGGTTGCTTTGGAAGACTTCATGGCCTGAAGCCAAAAGAGGAATTGGATCTCTGCGTGCTGCGTTATGTAAGCTCCCAGGGGGGCGGGCTTACACGTCAGCTCGCGCAGAGGCCTATCGGCAGCTTTGCTATAAAGCTCAGCCAATCCTACTGCCTGACGGCAATATCCCATACCTTGATGGTTATTTTCTCTTTCAGGGAACCGGGGTTGCATCCGCAACCTATCGTTTCGTTTTGTTGCCATGGAGAGGAGAAGGGCTGAAGGGCGGGCCCGGTTCCATGTGCATTTTTATTTATTTATTTCGACATCTAGCTGGACATTCAAGCAGGAGGGAATTTTATAAGAATAATGGAGTTGAAACAGAGTGGTTGTGCGAGGGCATGCTGCTGTTTATATTGATATTGGACACGTTTGGTAATGGTAAGTTATTATTATTATTATTTTAATTATTTTAATTAATTATTAACTTAAGAGCATAAGAACATAAGAAAGTTTACAAGCGAGAGGAGGCCATTCGCCCATCTTGCTCGTTTGGTTGTTAGTAACTTATTGATCCCAGAATCTCATCAAGCAGCTTCTTGAAGGATCCCAGGGTGTCAGCTTCAACAAAATTACTGGGGAGTTGGTTCCAGACCCTCACAATTCGCTGTGTAAAAAGTGCCTCCTATTTTCTGTTCTGAATGCCCCTTTATCTAATCTCCATTTGTGACCCTGGTCCTTGTTTCTTTTCAGGTCAAAAAATCCCTGGGTTGACATTGTCTATACCTTTTAGGATTTTGAATGTTTGAATCAGATTGCCGCATAGTCTTCTTTGTTCAAGACTGAATAGATTCAATTCTTTTTGCCAAGTTCTTGATTATTGTTGTTACTGATATAATTACACAAATCGCTGACTATGACAAACAAAGCCACGCTTTCCAGTACTACTGACTAACTTTAGTTGCATCACCTCCGTGTACTGCTACTGGCACGGAGGTGATGCAACTAAAGTGCAACAATCAATGTATTCACATTAGAGATTCTCGACCCGCTGTAAGTCTGTGTGTCTCTAATGGATTTTATTCCAACTAATCTCTGAAGTATTATTAATTAAACCCCCGACTGAGCTACTGTACCAATCTGCTTGCTTAATTACTTTTTAAATGACTTGGCTTACAAAACAAAACGAGATTTCAAGTTCTTATATCCCAAGCTATATAATTGTATACATAACTCAAAATGTCCAAATGTTTAAAATAATTAAAAAGCTTCGATTCCGTAATAATGCAATGTTAATAATAATAATGTATGTTCTTGGAAACGAGCGTGTGACTCGGGCAGTGGCTTTGAGGTGCACTACGTTATTAAATGATTCAACTCGTTTTTTGTTTTTTCTTGTTTATTAGTTATTATTTATTTTCACTAAGTTACGGTATTTGCTCTGTGTTAGCGCGACGTGTGTACTAATCTATTTTCACGAAGTGAATGACTTCAGTTTGTGGCTGTATTGTTATTATTTCGCTGTGTCTTGTGCGTATTCTTATCTCTTGTATATGGCGAATGTGTTGTCGTATATATACTACAAGTACTATAAATTAAAAGTGTCATCCATCCATTATCATTTCGCTTCTCCTGGTGAGGGTAGCGTAAATTAAAAGTTGCTCTGTATAATTATGGAAGAAACCTGTGATAATAATAATGCATTCATTAATAACACTATGGATAAGCAGATCGGTAGTTGTAAACTAATTACCGCGTACAGGCTGTTGGTTATAAATTGCATCACCCTATAACTTACAAAAGCAAATATTTACTTTGATATTTTTGTGACACATCCTCCACACACACGTGCACAGGAAGCCATGTCGCCCGACAGTCTTGAGCCAGTGAGCACGTTTGAAGGAAGTCTAACCACTTTTTTTGGATGGAAAGATGCAGTCATCAGTCACGAGTTACAGAAATTGACTATAGAGCTTTACCATGGTATTGTACTGCAGTGCTTTACCATGATATTATACTATAGTGCTTTACCATGGTATACTACCATGCTTTACCATGGTACTACAATATAGTGTTTTACTATGCTGCTGTACTATAGTGCTTTACCATGGTACTACAATATAGTGCTTTACCATGGTGCTATATTATAGTGCTTTACCATGGTGCTATATTATAGTGCTTTACCATGGTGCTATATTATAGTGCTTTACCATGGTGCTATATTATAGTGCTTTACCATGGTGCTATATTATAGTGCTTTACCATGGTGCTATATTATAGTGCTTTACCATGGTGCTATATTATAGTGCTTTACCATGGTGCTATATTATAGTGCTTTACCATGGTGCTATATTATAGTGCTTTACCATGGTGCTATACTATAGTGCTTTACCATGGTTCTATACTATAGTGCTTTACCATGGTTCTATACTATAGTGCTTTACTATGATACTATGCCATAGTGCTTTACCACGGTGCTGTACTATAGTGCTTTACCATGGTGCTGTACTATAGTGTTTTACCATGGTTCTCCACACTGCTGCCACACTGTTAGAATTAAGTGGTAATAATAATTGTTAAAGGGGAACGCAAGTTGTTTATTTTGTATGTGTTTGTGTTCCATGTTCCCATACTGTATGTTGCTCTGTTTAAGTAAGATTGACATCCTGACACTATTATTAAATTGCAGTCTACACATTGCTCTGTTTCCAAGATGGCTTCACATCATGTACACTTCAGAAGAACTGTGTAGACTGCAATTAATTAATCTTCTAAAGCACTTTTCACAAATGTATTTCTCTCTCTCTCCCTCTCTCTAGGTGTGGCCCTGCCTCTATCCCAGCCGGTGAATTGCTCAGCGGTCAGGTTACAAGATGGTACTTTCCGCTATGAGGTAGAGGAGGGCCTACAGGCTCATGCAGCAGACAGCTCCTGTCATGCTGAATGGAGTAGTCAAGTGAGTCCTGTTCTACTGCTCTGATAGAAGAGCAACAATCTGCTTAGTTTTGATTTTTTCAAACTAGGGGGTTGTTAGGGTGTTGTTAGGGTGTTGTCAGGGGGTTGTTAGGGTGTTGTAAGTGGGTGGTGCATAATTGGCTGAGCTTTAAAATAATTAGCAAATTCCAAAAAAACTGTTGGGGGGAGAAGTTCTGAAAAGTTCTGAAGTTCTTCTGAAGGGGACGTGTGAAGCCATCTTGGAAACAGAGCATTGTGTAGACTGCAATTTAATAATAGTGTAAAAAAGTTGTAGCAACACATGGGAACATGTAACACATGTAGAAACAACTTAAGTACCCCTTTAAGATGCAAATCTAATATAGGAGCAGCAGTATGGAGTAGTGGTTAGGGGGTGCTCTGGACTTGACTGGAGGAGGGTCTTGTGTGGGTTCAATCCCAGGTGGGGGTGGACATACTATTGCTGTACCCTTGTGCAAGCAGGTGTTTAGATTGCTCTAGTAAAAACCCATCTGTATAAATCAGTGATTGTATATAAAAATAATAATGTGATCTAATTGTAACAAATCTAGATAAGGGTGTGTGGCAGAGCAGGGCTCTGCCTTTGGAAATACTGGCAGGGATGGAGTTAAATTCTCCTCCCTGCCCAGGTTGATTGCTTCAGGTGGGAGCAATCCACCAATTAATTATTCAATTATTATTCAGCCACCTGGCATAAAGGAGGCCTCAGCCTCCCAGTAGGGAGAGAGAGTTTTGGAAGAGAGAAGGAGAGCAAGAGGGGTTTTTGTGTTGTGCTTATGTTTTTGAATCCAGTGAAGGCGTTGCCCAGCCTGGAAGACTTATTTTTGTAAGTTTTGTTTTGGTGTTAATTGTCTGTGTTTGGAAATGTTTTTTGTTTGGCCCTTGTGCCTGTTTATTTGGTGTATTTTGTTTAAATAAAAACTTTATTTTTGTGAACATTCAAACTGTCTCTGAGCCTCACCCTCTGCCAATCCTGCCACAGAGTGTCTGGTAAGAAATTAATTATAATTATTAATACTAATGATATCTCTATGTTGCAGGACAAGCCAATTGCGATCTTCCCTGCGACAGACCACAGTACATTACCCCCGGCGGTCGGGGTGTCTGTGAGCTTCCTGCTCTCTGAGGAGTGTGTGCCTGACCTGCTCTACAAGCTTGAGTGCCCCAGCAGCAGGGTAAGTATACTGATGTTGTGCTTTTCATTTTGTTTTACCTTGAGCCTCTTAATAAGTTAATTGAATCAACGATATTGAAGTATTTAGCAATGGATGATTTCGAGATACCTACAAAACCTGCAGGATTGGGGCTTTCCAGGAACATGGGTTGGCCATTCCTGTCCCAGGTGATTCCAAGGGGGTTCCCTGGGGGCGGTGCACAATTGTCTAAGCTTGAACAGCACAGGGAAGCAGGGAGGACTCAAGAAGTCGGCTGGGTAATCCCTGTCTCACCACTGCTGCACACGACAACTCCCGTGGGTGACCAATAGGGCTTCTGCCTGCCTGTCTGGCTGTGAGCCGGCTGTGTTGTTGTTGTCACCGGATCTGTGTTAGTTAGTCCTCCGACGGAGTGATAAGTCTGGTTGGCTTCACTGTGTGTTGGGCTTGCAGTGTGAGAGAGAAAGAAAGCGGCGGCTTGACTTGACAGCTTGAAGCACGTTGTTGTTGTTGTTGTTGTTGTTTCGGAGGATTACTAAAGCTTGAGTGCGCTTGTCTGTCTGTCTGTCTGTCTGTCTTCGCCTCTCCCAGCCGAGTCACTGCTAGAAGGGGGTTGCAGCAGCAGCAGTGGTGAGACAGAATTAGGGAGAAAATGGAGGTAAAATAATTGGCGACATATAATTTTATATATATTTAACCATAACACCCAGAACACCCACCGACGCCCGCACTGTAGTTTCCTAGAACGCCTGCCGATGGTCGCCAGCGCTAGTGTATTTTTTCAAGCGCTGAGATAATCATTATCTCATAAACATAGTCAAATGACACTTCCGGGTACACAGAAGGGACTAACCTGCTACCTGGAAGTGGAAATGACATTGTGCATTTGAACTTTTGAAGTTATCAGTGTTTTGAAGTATACCAAAACAAAGATGGCTGCACCAAAGAGAAAACTTTTGGAGCTGACGCGGCAGCACAAATGATTTCTCAAATTGATCCCGGATCAATCTCATCTGCCTCAGACATTGATTTGGATGAAATAGAGGAGTTTCAAACAAGTACTTATATAAAAACAATATACTGCTGTAATGACAAACTTATATCCCGAAGAAAACTATGTGATATGCTGAACAACATTGCTGTGATATTGCCTCAGTTATCTCAAAACAGAATTGTGATGCGCTGTCATTGAAAAAACAACATGAAAAAACTGGTGTTGGATTACAGCAAGTTAGTACATTTTATGCGTTGTTGTAAGAATTAGTTATTTGTTGTTGATTACAGTGCTATGTACGTTTTCTGTGTTGCTGTAATTGAATTGTAAAATAATAAAACAATCGTAAAAAAAAATCCAGCTTTGGATTACTAAGTTGTATCGTTGTTATTATAAGAATTAGTAGAGGTCAGGGCATCATATATGCTTGTCTAAGTAAAATTATTATTATTGTCATCTGAATGTTTATGAAGTCTTTTTATGTATTTAATAAGGTCTGAAGAACAAGCACCTTCTAGCAGCCGCCAAGAGCGAAAAGAGCCTGAAGAAGTGCAGGCGGCTGATGCAGCAGAAAGCGCGGCCAGATTCCGGCATTGAAGACAGCCGACGGGCGGACGACCAGATCCCGATCGGGCATCGAGGCCGAATGCAGCCGCTTCTACTGCGACCTCTTCGCTAGCAAGGTCCCAGTCGACCCGCCCGACCTGCAACACGACACACTGCCAGCCATTCTGCCGGTGCTTATCAGCGAGGTCCAATACGCGATCGAGAAGACCGAGAAGGACCGGCGCCGGGCTGGGCGGCATCGAGATCGAGCTGTTCAAGGAGGGAGGACCGGCGCTATGGGCAGCCTTGGCCAGCCGTTTCAGTTGTTACCGCGCAAAGAAAGATCCCGGACCAGTGGAAGGCGGCTAGGACAGTGCTGCTGTATAAGAAGGGCGACCGCGAGCAGCTCAGCAACTACCGGCCCATCTGGCTCCTGTGCACCACCTACAAGATCTTCACCAAGGTGCTGCTCAACCGACTGGCCAAGCAGTTGGACGAACAACAGCCACCCGAACAAGCCGGCTTCAGGGCGGCTATAGCACCATGGACCACATCCATGTGCTGAACCAACTGCTGGAAAAGAGCCGCGAGTACAAGACCCCTTGGTGTTGCGCCTAAATGCGACTACTGAAAAGGCCTTCGACACAGCCGAGATGAGCGCCGTGCTACTCGCCTCCAACAACAGGGCATCGGTAACGAGTATATAGCCCTCTTGCAGGAATTGAACAGTGGCTGCACCACCGACATCACCCTATTCGACCGACCACTGCGTATTGCAGTCGGCGGGGGTCAAGCAGGGCGACCCGATATCGCCCAAGCTGTTCACCGCCTGCCTGGAGCACGTATTCCGCCAGCTCAACTGGGACAACACCGGCATCAAGATCAGCGGCCGATGGCTCAACCACCTGCGCTTTGCCGACGATATCGTGCTGATCGGCAGCTCGGTGGCGGCGATGCAGCAGCGACTGACTGAGCTCAACCAGGCGGTGCCACAGTCGGCCTCAAGATCAACATGGCCAAGACAAAGTGGATGCGAAACGCACAGGTCGCCGACAACACCATCCACATCGGCCAGAACCAAATCGAGCAGGTCGACAGCTACATTTATCTGGGCCAAGAACTGACGATGGAGCACAAGAACAGCCGCGAGCTAGCGCGCAGGCGGAAGGCCGCCTGGATCAGCTACGCCTCCATCGCCGAGGTGGTCAACAACATGGGCAACAACATGACCCGGCGCCGGTTGTTCAACAGCACCGTGCTGCGGCGATGCTTTACAGCGGAGACATGGTCGCTGACTGTGGCCGACCGGCTGAAACTGGCCGTCACCGAGCGGGCGATCGAGCGCCGGATGGTTGGCGTCAAGTGGACGGACGGATCAGCAACGAGCAGATGCGGCAGATGACCAAGGTCAGGGCGCGGTCGAGTTGGCCGACAAGTCGAAGAAGCGCTGGGCGGCCACCTGGCAAGGAGGACCGACAGCCGATGGACACTGGCCGTGACTGAATGGCTGCCACTGGACATCAAAGACGGCTCGGTCGTCCAGCCACTCGGTGGAGAGACCAGCTCCGACAAGAAATGGGACGGAATTGGATGTGCCTGGCCCGAGACCGAAAGGCTTGGGTACTCCGCTGTGGTCTGCGTTGACCAGACTAATAGCTGGCGACGATTGACAGACCGATTTGATTGATTGATTGAATAAGGTCTGGTTGTATTGTGCAGCACCTGACAGTATTACCCTTAAAAAAATACAGCTGTATACAAATGTAATATTTTGGACAGAGTAGTAATGTTATTATTTTTATTTATTATTTACAATCTGTATTTTTAATTGAGTAACTATTTACATACTGAAAATGTAAAATCATGTTATACAATGGGAACATCAACAGTAATTACTGATCAATTTAGTTGAACTTTTAAAATAACTACTCACAATAAAAAAACAATGAGCTAAATAAAGGCAAACGGGTATTTGTTACTTTATTACATAATATTGCATTTTTGTAAAGGTTATTTTATGATTATTATTATTGTAATATTTTACTTACCTTGTTTCTGCTTCAGTGGGATTTATGCAGCTAACTTTTCAAAAGCAACATCTAGGTCTGAAACTAGCAACCATTTTTGTTTTTACAGAGTTCAAACCAAACTGCTAACCACGCAAGACTCGTGCGCAACAAATAATAATAAACATGTGTATCTTGTTTAGAAGTCAGGTGTACCTTTGTTTTAGAAGAACACATGTACTCTTGGTTTTAGAGGCACATTAGGACAATGCTGAGAGTATATTTGTGTACATAATAACTTGTTTCTGTTTTTTTTCTTTACAACCACTTTGTGGAAGTAGAACCCTAATTTTCACTTTGTAAAATCTGGCAAGGGTAGTGTCATTTTGAAGAATGATTTGTCTTGTTTAAAATAAATAAAACTTGTAATTATACATTTTATTTGTTTTTTTAGTTATGTTTATTTGAATAAAACTTAGGCGGAATCTCCATTTTTGGTCAAAATTCTCAGGAATCAACAGGAGGATTCTATATTTATTCTGGGGTCTAAAGGGTTAAAAAAGAAAAACTTTACTGAAGTGATCTTATCTGTATTACTGTAATACTCCATCCATCCATTATCATTCAGCTTCTCCTGGTGAGGGTCACAGCTATTACAATACTGCTCTTATTAAAAACAGTACAATAGTGCTAATATATTTCACATCATGCCTGAGTCAGGCAGCTATTTTTAAATTTGTTCCTGTCATAAAAGCAAAAGAAGCGATTCATTAAATATCTATGACTGAATAAACACTTGTGTGTTCACGCTCAGTACTTTCACATCTTCACCAAATATTGCCCCTCTTTATTTTTAATATGAAGGCTGGCTCATGATGTGCAAACAGCAGTGTACAGTTTACTTCAACACTTTGGGTGTGTAAATGTTTGCATTGGGCATGTCAAAGTTGGAACTACATCCCCGGGCATGTTAAGATTTCTTAAATTTTCTACCCTTGCATTCCTGTGAAAAAACTGATCAAAACAATGGAGGTAAAAGTACTGATCTCTATCAGGAGCTGGTATTAGACAAGGGAAATTACATCACTCTTACTGACCCAGAATGAACCAAGATGAAAATCCCCACTCTCACTGCAGCCAATGAGAGAGTCGGGAGAAGGGGAGTATACTGTCCTTCCTTGTTTCCAAGGGGCTCTGGACTGCAGTGGCCACAGATGGGGAGAGGTGGGGAGAGGTGGGAGGAGGGGAGAGGCGGGGGAGGGATAGTGAGCTTCAAAACTTCCTCATCGGAATTAACCCTGGAAATGCCTTCTCAGGTGTGAGCGCTGGTTACAGCAGGAGTGTCAGTAATAGCAGAGTGGCATTTTAAGTATTTTAAAGGCAGATGTAAAAGATGCAACATTATTATTATTACTAGTTTAGTGTGCAGATGTTTATAAGCATTATTGACTTTATTTTAATATATTTAAATGTGTGCGTATTCATTGCACTGTGGAAGTACTGTGAAACTGTGCTGCTGTGCCTGGGAGCGCCCGGTGAGTTCCATCCACAAATATTCTGAATCATTTTAATAATAATAATAATAATAATAATAATAATAATAATAATAATAATACACACACTTATAATAAATATGTAATATATACTATTTTAAAAAATATATCAACTATTTAATAAACTATAAAATATAGGTGTACTATATATACAATAAATCTGTATAGATATTTATCTATAGATATAGAGACAGAGGAGAATATATATATATATATATATATATATATATATATATATATATATATATATATATATATATATATATATATATAGGTAGGGCTGCACAGTGGCATGGTGATTAGCGCTGCTGCCTCACAGCTCCAGGGTCCTAGGTTCGAATCTGGCCTAGGGGTCTGTCTGTGTGGAGTTTGCATGTTCTCCCCGTGTTTGCATTGTGGGTTTTCTCTGGGCACTCCGGTTTCCTCCCACAGTCCACAGACATGCTGTTTAGTTTGATTGGTCACTCTAAATTGCACTCTGTGATTGTGTGTGGTGTCCTGCGATGGACTCGCATCCCATCCAGGGTGTGGTCCTGCCTTGCGCCCTGTGTCTGCTGGGTTAGTCTCCAGCTCACCACAACCCTCTAAAGGAATAAACGGTTATGATAATGGATGTTATAGGTAGGGCCCTGCATGTTTTGGTAGATGGTATTTTAACCTGTATTTCAGTCCTCCGGCCACAAGATGCTGATATAGACTCCCCATTCAGCAGTCGATCAGACAGTTGGTGTAATGGCAAGCTGAGAGCCTTCTCACAAAACTACCTACTATTGAGCAACAATTAACAATCATCCCATTGTCTTACTTCAATCATTTCAATTAGTCATTCTGTTACCACGAAGTACGCACGTTGGCACGTAGAGTCACAGAGTGGAGTACGTTCTAGGGTACTAATTGAGATGATTAGAGTACCTCAATGCGATCATTGTTAATTGTTGCTTAATATTAGGTAGTTTTGTGAGAAGGCTCTCAGCTTGCTTGATTTCAGCAACGGTCCATAACATATAGAGAGAAATATATAACCTATATATGAAGAGCTTCATACCAAAACGAGTTAAATCCCAATTCCAGACCGTTCCAGATATTGCTATAGATTTACTCCTGGAGGGGTAGCCTTATTATCAGGTAGTGTAAAATCTTCATGCGAAACACTGCGATATTTCACTTGTAACTGGTTTGTTTTATTATTCTTCCTACTAACAATTCTTAATGAATTAAGTCTCAGTGTAACAGCCACCACTAGGAGCAGAGGAGCAGGAGCTGCCTCTGCCTCCACCACCTCCACTGCTTCCTCCACTAGGAGCAGAGCAGCAGGAGCTGCCTCTGCCTCCGCCACCGCCAGGAGCAGAGGAGCAGGAGCTGCCTCTACCACCGCCAGGAGCAGAGGAGCAGGAGCTGCCTCTACCACCGCCAGGAGCAGAGGAGCAGGAGCTGCCTCTGCCTCCGCCACTGCCAGGAGCAGAACAGCAGGAGCTGTCTCTGTTTCCCGCACCTCCACCACAGGGAGTGCGGTGGCCGGAGCCCCAGAAAGGGGAGCTACCGGCTACAAAAACAGGGTGAGAGGTCAGGAGACCACTTTCCCCAGCAGCAGTTTCGCTGCAGGAGTTTTGTGGCTGGAGCCCCACAGGAGGGAGCTACGGCTACGAAGAAAGGGGAGAGGTCAGGAGACCACCATCCCCGCAGCAATTTCGCTGCAGGAGTGGACCAGCATGCTGTCAGCCGTGCCACTACCGGCAGGGGTGCTGACAGCATTGCCAGCCATGGGCCCACTGAAGCCTCCCTTCCCGGCCCAAGACTTTGTCCTGGACTGCTGGATTTTTAAGGGGGGAGGCGGCCGTTGAGGCCATGTGTGCTGTGCACAAGGGGGGTATATGTGGCAATGTGGCCACGACCTTGTGCGTAGTTTATGTTTTTATGTTGTATGTTGCATGTGTTAATGTTGGTGTATAGGCATTGGTACACGGGATATAAACAGGTCTGTGTTTCACGTGCGTTTAAAAATGTAGATTTGTATTTAGGCACGAGGATGGCATAAATCACTTCACGTGCTGGTTAAAATGTAATGTGTGGTCACAGGAGTACACTTAATAAATTCCCGTGCAGTTGTACTGAGATTCCAATTGAATGATTGACTAGCAATCGAGTCTCGGTACAACTGCATAAAAGCAGCATGTTTTCACTCACTCGGGGTTGTGTGTTCAGGGTGAAAGAATGGGAGAGAGAGGAGGTAAAAGAATAATAATAATAATAATAAGTGTTTTTCACCGTGTTTGTTCGTCCCTGTTTGTTTTAGTGTTAATCCGTTTTGTTTGTCTGTTTATTTTGGCCACAAGTGCCGTGTCCTTTTTTGTTACAACCTTTTTATTTTCTGTTTGTTTGTTTATTAACCTCTCCTTCCTGCTCCAGGGTCACAAACCCACCACGTGTGCCCTGGATCCCCTCCCCACTAACCTCTTTCAAGCTGCTGCTCCTGCTCTACTTCCCTTCATCTCCTCCCTTCTCAACACCTCTCTCCTTTCTGGTCTCTTTCCCTCTGCCTTCAAACAAGCCTCTATCACTCCCCTCCTCAAAAAACCTACCCTCGACCCCACCTCCCTCCAGAGCTACCGTCCTGTCTCCCTCCTACCCTTCCTCTCCAAAACCCTTGAGCGGGCTGTACACCGCCAGCTCTCTGCTTTCCTCTCCAACCACTCTCTGCTAGACCCTCTCCAATCTGGCTTCCGCTCTGCTCACTCCACCGAAACCGCCCTCCTGTCTGTCACTAACTCACTAAAATCTGCCCGGGCTGCCTCTCTCTCTTCTGTCCTAATTCTCCTTGACCTCTCTGCTGCCTTTGACACTGTCGATCACTCTATTCTACTATCCTCTCTCGCTGACCTGGGAATCTCTGGCACTGCTCTTGCCTGGTTCTCCTCCTATCTCTCCAACCGCACTTACCAGGTAACCTGGCGTGGAGCAACCTCCACACCTCGCCCTCTCTCAACAGGAGTCCCCCAAGGGTCAGTCTTGGGTCCTCTCCTGTTCTCTCTCTACACCCGCTTCCTGGGCCCCCTCATCGCATCCTATGGGTTCTCATACCATTTCTATGCTGATGATGCTCAGATTTTCCTCTCCTTCCCCCCCCTCAGACTCCACCATCCCCTCCCGTGTCTCTACCTGTCTGTCTGCTATCTCCTCCTGGATGCACTCGCATCACCTCAAACAACCTCTCTAAATCTGACCTCCTTTTCTTTCCCTCCTCCTCCTCCCCCTCCTCTGATCTCTCTATCTCCATTCCTCTGGAATCTACCACACTCTCTCCCTCCTCCTCAGCTAAAAACCTCGGAGTCACCCTGGACCCCTGCCTCTCTTATTCCCAGCACATCTCCACTCTGGCACGCACTTGCCGATTCTTCCTGAGAAACATCCGAAGAATCAGACCCTTCCTCATATATTGCTTCTGGATAGTTAGTTAAGTTCTGTCTGAATGGGGGTGAGCTACAGCTATTGAGTAAATACATTCTGAGGTGCTTATGTGGCAGATTGAAATATTTTCTCAGCTCAAGGCTGCTGCTTCATTTTATCTTGTTTTTAGTTTTGCTTCGCGTGTACAGCTGCTACCTTCCCAATATTATCTATTGTCTATTGAACAGCATGACTTTTCTCACAAATTAAAATAAGGAAATTGAATTTCCCATCCCTAGCAGCGCATGATGCACTCAGGCGAGTGCCTTTACCCACTACACCACTCTGGAGCCCCCAGATTTGAATTGTTTAATAATGGATTCACTGATGAGTGTGTAGTGCAGACCTGGGATAAATGTAGAATATAGTTTGTGAAAAGTAACTATTATTTAAATAATAATAAAAGACAAATTGCAGAAAGTAACTATTATTTGAAAATAATTAAATACAAGGGATGAAAAATAGTTGAATACAGATCCCAGAAAGTAACTATTTAACTAAATATGGAACTTTAACATATCTAATTATTAACCTGCATTCAAAAGAGGTTAAGCCTTGTTCTTGATAACCTTTCTTCAATAAATCTACACTTGCTGCCATTTTTAAAAGGTAACTGAGCAGTCAAAATTAATTCTGAAAGCGAAATTATTTGTCCCAGGTTGTTAAGAAGCAAACATTTGACACTCAATTTGAATTTGACACAAAACAAAACTATTTTTGGCCCAGCTCTGGTGTAGTGTGGCAGGATAGCACTAGTGGTGAGACTCAGAGGACAGTAGTTGCAGTTAAACAAAAGGTTTTATTAAATAAATACACAAAATGAATAGGCAGGGGGTGTGTGTTATATGTTGCTATAACTGTTTAAAGTGTGTATATTATTTTTATTATTTTCTTTGACATCCTGACCACTTGTTTTACACTATTAAATTGCAGTCTACAGCATTGAGTTTCCAAGATGGCTTTCCAAAAGTATCCTTCAGATGAACTTCAGAACTGCACTCCCCATCACCCCCATCATAGATACATGAGTAGGAGGATAATGGGAAATGTAGTTCTAAACTTCTTCAGAAGGGTACATTTGGAAAGCCTTTGGGAAACTGAGCTGTAGACTGCAATTTAATAGCGTAAAAACAACAACCTGAGGTCCCCTTTAAACAAAAATAACAAACCAAACTTACAAAATAAAGTTCCCAGGCTGGGCAATGCCTTCACTGCTGCAAACAAATAAATAAAGCAGCACACCACAAACACACACAATAATGCTTCTGCATATCCACCCTTTACTTAATGAGGAGCAGACCTGGGACAAATATAGTTACACTGAAAAAACAAATAGTTTCAATGATTTCACTTTTTTCACAGTTATTATTATTTTTAACTTTTCAAACATGCCTTCCAAAAGTAAATCATATTAACAAATATTCAAAGATTTGTTTTGTTCTTCTCACAATTCAATATTATTTGAAAACATTTAAATATTTGTAAAATCCCCAAAATAAACGTAAAACTGCTGTGTCATTTTTAATAACAAGGACAGGGGTAAACCTACTTTGAATTCAGGAGACTATTTAAGCTTTAATAACTTGTTTGTTACAGTGGCATATTTGAAAATAGTTCAACTATTTCATCGGCTGTATATTCTAGAAAACTGACCAGAAACTAACTCATGCACACGAGAAACTATTTCTTGTTTACGCCACATAGATTCAAAATACGTTTTAAATATCTTTCACTTATCACATACCCATGACGGGTGTAAAGAGACAATGTCTTTATATTTCAGTCCAAGGTCAAAGTAAAATGCAATGAATTGCTCAACAGCCATGAATGCGACTACTAGGTTACAGTAACCCACCTACAGTTCTGACAATGTGGTGTGAGTGCAGGAAATACTTTCGTGCGCACTGACATAGGCCTACTGTGTGGTGCGCACAAGATATGTTTCTCATGCGCATGCAAAAGTATTTATTTATTTATTTATTTATTTTCACAATGTCCCTTTAGGGGTTCTGTACTATACTGACCAGCCTTCTGACATTTATTTACAGTGTATATAAATATTGTAAAGGATCCAATAACTAAGTGCGCTTGAACCACTGCTTTCCCGTTCCACCAACTGGCACAGACTCAGTGCGTTTGCAGGCAAGTGTATTTTATTTACATCAATAATATTTACATCAATAAGCAATTTCTGTCAAAGATCTCGCCCTGTGCGGGCCACTGACTAACTCACTTCTTCAACCCTCTCTAAGCTACTTCAAGACGTGGAGATCGAAGAGAAGTGCAAGGATGCTTCAACTGAGGTGAGTTAGTCCATGAGTAAGAACAGGGCAGCTCTCTTCCTAGAGCTGTCCTGGGTCACAGGTAAGTACAGGATGGACTCCCTCTGCTGGAGTATTCCGGGTACCCAGGTAAGTACACGACAGGCTCCCTCTGCTGGAGTAGTCCTGTAGCACAGGTAAGTTCAAGACAGACTCCCTCTGCTGGAGTAGACCTGTAACACAGGTAAGAACGAGACAGGCTACCTCTGCTGGAGTAGACCTGTAACACAGGTAAGTACAAGACAGGCTCCCTCTGCTGGAGCTGTCCTGAAACACAGGTAAGTACAAGATCGGCTCCCTCTGCTGGAGCTGTCCTGAAACACGGGTAAGTACAGAGTGTATCCGTTTTTCAAAGAAGAATTCCAAGAACACAATGGAGATGAACCCAGGCGTCCAAAGAAGTGAACAGGGATAGACCTCCTATTACCGTATTTGATGTTAAGCTGTTCGAGAGGTGCCACAGTCCTCTACAGGCTTTTCACCGTTTGAGTTGTTGTATGGGAGACAGCCAAGGGGAATCTTGGATATAGCCAAAGAAACGTGGGAGGCCCAAATATCATCAGGTCGTAACGTAGTTGATTACATCTTACAGGTTCGAGACCGGATTGATAAAGTAACTCCCATAGTAAAGGCCCACATGGAAGAAGCCCAGGCCCGACAAGCGGGTCAGTATAATAAATCGGTGATGCGCCGTACATTTAACCCGGAGATAGAGTTATGGTGTTAGTGCCAACTCCGGAGAGTAAATTATAAACTAGATGGCAGGGGCCATATGAGATAATAGCTTCAGTAGGAGAAGTGAACTATAGGGTAAGACAACCGGATAAGCGAAAGAAAGAACAGGTGTATCATATCAATCTTCTTAAACCATGGGTAGATCGGGAAGAACTGGTAGCAATGGTGGCGTTGGGTAAAGAAGGGGAGAAAGGACTAGAGGAAAGGTCCGTTAATATAGGCCCCTCACTTACTCTTCAGCAAATTCAAGAAGTTCAAGAATGTGTTAAGGCTAATCGAGATGTGTTTTCTCCCATACCAGGAAGAACCTCGATTATTCAACAGGAGGTCCACACACCCCTGGGGTGTGTGTCGGGTTAGGTCCTACAGGATCCCGGAGGCCCAACGGAATGAAGTTGTTCACGAGGTGAAGCCATGAAGCGAATGGATGTGATCGAGGAGTCTTCGAGTCCATGGAACAGCCCTATTGTAATGGTGGCCAAACCCAACGGAACTTGGCGGTTTTGCAATGATTTTCGGCAATTAAATCAGGTATCCAAGTTTGATTCCTATCCCATGCCTAGGGTAGACGAGTTAATTGAGAGGCTGGGTTCGGCTAAATATTTAACAACTTTAGATCTTACCAAGGGATATTGGCAAATCCCTCTTAGCCCCTCGTCTAGGGAAAAAACAGCTTTTGCTACACCTCTAGGGCTGTTCCAATATAAAGTAATGCCGTTTGGATTGCATGGCGCC
>JAGXEW010000896.1:0-42841 GCA_030684275.1 Acipenser oxyrinchus oxyrinchus | reverse complement strand
TATATATATATATATATATACAGTACTGTGCAAAAGTTTTAGGCAGGTGTGAAAAAATGCTGTAAAGTAAGAATGCTTTCAAAAATAGACATGTTAATAGATTATATTTATAAATTAACTAAAAGCAAAGTGAGTGAACAGAAGAAAAATCTAAATCAAATCCATATTTGGTGTGACAACCCTTTGCCTTCAAAACAGCATCAATTCTTCTAGGTACACTTGCACAAAGTCAGGGATTTTGTAGGCATATAGTCAGGTGTATGATTAAACAATTATACCAAACAGGTGCTAATGATCATCAATTCAATATGTAGGTTGAAACACAATCATTAACTGAAACAGAAACAGCTGTGTAGGAGGAATAAAACTGGGTGAGGAACAGCCAAACTCAGCTAACAAGGTGAGGTTGCTGAAGACAGTTTACTGTCAAAAGTCATACACCATGGCAAGACTGAGCACAGCAACAAGACACAAGGTAGTTATAATGCATCAGCAAGGTCTCTCCCAGGCAGAAATTTCAAGGCAGACAGGGGTTTCCAGATGTGCTGTCCAAGCTCTTTTGAAGAAGCACAAAGAAGCGGGCAACGTTGAGGACCGTGAAGCGCGGTGGTCGGCCAAGGAAACTTACTGCAGCAGATGAAAGACACATCATGCTTACTTCCCTTCCAATCGGAAGATGTCCAGCAGCGCCATCAGCTCAGAACTGGCAGAAAACAGTGGGACCCTGGTACACCCATCTACTGTCCGGAGAAGTCTGGTCAGAAGTGGCCTTCATGGAAGACTTGCGGCCAAAAAGCCATACCTCCGGCGTGGAAACAAGGCCAGCGACTCAACTATGCACAAAACACAGGAACTGGGGTGCAGAAAAATGGCAGCAGGTGCTCTGGACTGATGAGTCAAAATTTGAAATATTTGGCTGTAGCAGAAGGCAGTTTGTTCAGCGAAGGGCTGGAGGCGTACACGAATGAGTGTCTGCAGGCAACAGTGAAGCATGGTGGAGGTTCCTTGCAAGTTTGGGGCTGCATTTCTGCAAATGGAGTTGGGGATTTGGTCAGAATTAATGGTCTCCTCAATGCTGAGAAGTACAGGCAGATACTTATCCATCATGCAATACCATCAGGGAGGCATCTGATTGGCCCCAAATTTATTCTGCAGCATGACAACGACCCCAAACATACAGCGAAAGTCATTAAGAACTATCTTCAGCGTAAAGAAGAACAAGGAGTCCTGGAAGTGATGGTATGGCCCCCACAGAGCCCCTGATCTCAACATCATCGAGTCTGTCTGGGATTACATGAAGAGAGAGAAGCAACTGAGGCTGCCTAAATCCACGGAAGAACTGTGGTTAGTTCTTCAAGATGTTTGGGCCAACCTACCTGCCGAGTTCCTTCAAAACTGTGTGCAAGTGTACCTAGAAGAATTGATGCTTGATGCTGTTTTGAAGGCAAAATGTGGTCACACCAAATATGGATTTGATTTAGATTTTTCTTCTGTTCACTTACTTTGCATTTAGTTAATTGATAAATATAATCTATTAACATGTCTATTTTGAAAGCATTCTTACTTTACAGCATTTTTCACACTGCCTAAAACTTTTGCACAGTACTGTATATATATATATATACAGTACTGTGCAAAAGTTTTAGGCAGGTGTGAAAAAATGCTGTAAAGTAAGAATGCTTTCAAAAATAGACATGTTAATAGATTATATTTATCAATTAACTAAATGCAAAGTGAGTGAACAGAAGAAAAATCTAAATCAAATCCATATTTGGTGTGACAACCCTTTGCCTTCAAAACAGCATCAATTCTTCTAGGTACACTTGCACAAAGTCAGGGATTTTGTAGGCATATAGTCAGGTGTATGATTAAACAATTATACCAAACAGGTGCTAATGATCATCAATTCAATATGTAGGTTGAAACACAATCATTAACTGAAACAGAAACAGCTGTGTAGGAGGAATAAAACTGGGTGAGGAACAGCCAAACTCAGCTAACAAGGTGAGGTTGCTGAAGACAGTTTACTGTCAAAAGTCATACACCATGGCAAGACTGAGCACAGCAACAAGACACAAGGTAGTTATACTGCATCAGCAAGGTCTCTCCCAGGCAGAAATTTCAAGGCAGACAGGGGTTTCCAGATGTGCTGTCCAAGCTCTTTTGAAGAAGCACAAAGAACGGGCAACGTTGAGGACCGTAGATGCAGTGGTCGGCCAAGAAACTTACTGCAGCAGATGAAAGACACATCATGCTTACTTCCCTTCGCAATCGGAAGATGTCCAGCAGTGCCATCAGCTCAGAACTGGCAGAAAACAGTGGGACCCTGGTACACCCATCTACTGTCCGGAGAAGTCTGGTCAGAAGTGGCCTTCACGGAAGACTTGGCCAAAAAGCCATACCTCCGGCGTGGAAACAAGGCCAAGCGACTCAACTATGCACGAAAACACAGGAACTGGGGTGCAGAAAAATGGCAGCAGGTGCTCTGGACTGATGAGTCAAAATTTGAAATATTTGGCTGTAGCAGAAGGCAGTTTGTTCACCCGAAGGGCTGGACAGCGCATACGAATGAGTGTCTGCAGGCAACAGTGAAGCATGGTGGAGGTTCCTTGCAAGTTTGGGGCTGCATTTCTGCAAATGGAGTTGGGGATTTGGTCAGAATTAATGGTCTCCTCAATGCTGAGAAGTACAGGCAGATACTTATCCATCATGCAATACCATCAGGGAGGTATCTGATTGGCCCCAAATTTATTCTGCAGCATGACAACGACCCCAAACATACAGCGAAAGTCATTAAGAACTATCTTCAGCGTAAAGAAGAACAAGGAGTCCTGGAAGTGATGGTATGGCCCCCACAGAGCCCTGATCTCAACATCATCGAGTCTGTCTGGGATTACATGAGAGAGAGAAGCAACTGAGGCTGCCTAAATCCACAGAAGAACTGTGGTTAGTTCTCCAAGATGTTTGGGCCAACCTACCTGCGAGTTCCTTCAAAAACTGTGTGCAAGTGTACCTAGAAGAATTGATGCTTGATGCTGTTTTGAAGGCAAAGGGTGGTCACACCAAATATGGATTTGATTTAGATTTTTCTTCTGTTCACTCACTTTGCATTTAGTTAATTGATAAATATAATCTATTAACGTGTCTATTTTGAAAGCATTCTTACTTTACAGCATTTTTTCACACCTGCCTAAAACTTTTGCACAGTACTGTATATATATATATATATATATATATATATATATATATATATATATATATATATATATATATATATATATATATATATATTTATTTCAATATAGTACTTTTATCACTATTACTGTTTTCACATTATACTAAAACCAACAAACACTGGACAGCTGCACAACCACTGCACCTTCCTTTCCAATTCATGACCAAGTTTAACTGTTATAACCATATGTATTACTATTTTTACCCCATTATTTTGCATACTTTTAATGTAGTTTAGTAACTCATGTAAAAAATATATATATATATATATATATATATATATATATATATATATATATATATATATATATATATATACAGTACTGTGCAAAAGTTTTAGGCAGGTGTGAAAAAATGCTGTAAAGTAAGAATGCTTTCAAAAATAGACATGTTAATAGATTATATTTATCAATTAACTAAATGCAAAGTGAGTGAACAGAAGAAAAATCTAAATCAAATCCATATTTGGTGTGACCACCCTTGCCTTTAAAACAGCATCAATTCTTCTAGGTACACTTGCACAAAGTCAGGGATTTTGTAGGCATATAGTCAGGTGTATGATTAAACAATTATACCAAACAGGTGCTAATGATCATCAATTCAATATGTAGGTTGAAACACAATCATTAACTGAAACAGAAACAGCTGTGTAGGAGGAATAAAACTGGGTGAGGAACAGCCAAACTCAGCTAACAAGGTGAGGTTGCTGAAGACAGTTTACTGTCAAAAGTCATACACCATGGCAAGACTGAGCACAGCAACAAGACACAAGGTAGTTATACTGCATCAGCAAGGTCTCTCCCAGGCAGAAATTTCAAGGCAGACAGGGGTTTCCAGATGTGCTGTCCAAGCTCTTTTGAAGAAGCACAAAGAAACGGGCAACGTTGAGGACCGTAGACACAGTGGTCGGCCAAGGAAACTTACTGCAGCAGATGAAAGACACATCATGCTTACTTCCCTTAATCGGAAGATGTCCAGCAGTGCCATCAGCTCAGAACTGGCAGAAAACAGTGGGACCCTGGTACACCCATCTACTGTCCGGAGAAGTCTGGTCAGAAGTGGCCTTCATGGAAGACTTACGACCAAAAGCCATACCTCCGAGGTGGAAACAAGGCCAAGCGACTCAACTATGCACGAAAACACAGGAACTGGGGTGCAGAAAAATGGCAGCAGGTGCTCTGGACTGATGAGTCAAAATTTGAAATATTTGGCTGTAGCAGAAGGCAGTTTGTTCGCGAAGGGCTGGAGAGCGTATACGAATGAGTGTCTGCAGGCAGCAGTGAAGCATGGTGGAGGTTCCTTGCAAGTTTGGGGCTGCATTTCTGCAAATGGAGTTGGGGATTTGGTCAGAATTGATGGTCTCCTCAATGCTGAGAAGTACAGGCAGATACTTATCCATCATGCAATACCATCAGGGAGGCATCTGATTGGCCCCAAATTTATTCTGCAGCATGACAACGACCCCAAACATATAGCGAAAGTCATTAAGAACTATCTTCAGCGTAAAGAAGAACAAGGAGTCCTGGAAGTGATGGTATGGCCCCACAGAGCCCTGATCTCAACATCATCGAGTCTGTCTGGGATTACATGAAGAGAGAAGCAACTGAGGCTGCCTAAATCCACAGAAGAACTGTGGTTAGTTCTCCAAGATGTTTGGGCCAACCTACCTGCCGAGCTCCTTCAAAAACTGTGTGCAAGTGTACCTAGAAGAATTGATGCTTGATGCTGTTTTGAAGGCAAAGGGTGGTCACACCAAATATGGATTTGATTTAGATTTTTCTTCTGTTCACTCACTTTGCATTTAGTTAATTGATAAATATAATCTATTAACATGTCTATTTTTGAAAGCATTCTTACTTTACAGCATTTTTCACACCTGCCTAAAACTTTTGCACAGTACTGTATATATATATATATATATATATATATATATATATATATATATATATATATATATATATATACAGTATATATATATATTGTGGAGCATGTTACTTTTCACATATATAAGACATATTTAATGCATTATACCTTTAATGTTGGTTATCGCAATACTTTTCAGAAGAGTTGATTTTTAGGTCACTGTTAAGTTTTCCATTTGTAAGTGGAACCAATACACTTATCATTATGGCTTCAGTTTTGGTGCGTGTACAGTAAAACGTTTCGTCTTATTATCCTAAAAAGTTGCTTATGTTGTGTGGATTTTTTCACACCAGTTTCGCCAGTTTTTCACAGATGTCTTTTCCTCCCATTGTTTTTGTTTCAGTATGGTCTAAATGAATTAGCAACTTTTGGTTTAGAGACACTTTTTATTTGTAACAAAGTGTGTGTGTGAATATGCGGATAACATCCACATTTTGTTTCCCCATTCACAAACACCCCACTGCCTTCTATCTTTCCTAGTAGATAAATATGTCTGTAAAAAGTACTACTGTTTTGACAGTATCAAATATCTCATGGCACTATTTTGAAATAAAGCAGGCAGATGCTAACACTGATGTCTTAGCTGAAATTACATACAGGTTACAAAAAATCTGCCCCTGCCAAATTACTTTAAAAGATTAACAGATCTTTTGTCTAAATATATTTAAATAACAGTCGCTTGAGTAGCTTTGTTAGGTAGCTTGTGACAGCACAGCATAATGTTAGCAGGAAGAGGATCCTTGGGCAGACAGTCGCATTGCCATGGCAGCCTTCCCATACCCCCTGCTCCTCTGCTGAACCCTAAGAGGGAAACCAGTTGTTTTTATAATGGCATATATACCTCCCCATTCTCCACCTTGGGGGCCATAATGAATTAGCACAACACAAATACAAAAGGTTAAAAATGTCAAGTGGACAAGTGCAACATTAAATTGCCAAGAACATTGATCTACTTGACTTAGTTTCTTCAAAGTTTACCTTAAGATATTTGTGCACATGTTTTTGACATTAGTCCTATTGATCGGAAATGCCTAAGAAATGACTAATTGGACTGTGATTTATTCTCAGTTGGGCTGTGTGTGGGTGCCCACCCCTTGTGCATATTAATGTATTTATGAATGTATGTTCATTTATATTATTTGTATTGTATTATTATAGTTTGTTTGCGGATGTATGAAAGCCGTCCGGCGTTATTGTTTATTATTTGAGACCGACAAAAAGCGGTCCTGTAAAATGTAGTCGTCGTGGATGGGGTTAAATCCCCATCCCAATAAAGCTTAATGGGAATGTGGCTGGAGCCTTAAAAGGTAATTGTTTAATGGGTAATTAAGGCACCAGCCACATAATATAAAAAGACCCATTAGCTCATTATGGGAGAAGAGAATAGAGAGGAGTTAAGAGCGAGAGCGAATGCTACCAAGCGAACTAAGGTACTCGTTTTACAAAGTTTAGTTGTTTTGGTGTGTTTTGTTTAACTGTTTTGTTTGTTTAATTAATAAATAAAAAGCTGGCGCCATTGCTGCTCAGTTTAGCCCATACTTTTGTGTTTCTGTTTCATTTCCTGGTCTGATGTCACCACAGCAGCCCTCACTGCCACAGGCTGTCAAAATTACTAAACTGTGGTGCATGATGCAGTTGGCTTTAACTGCAAAAATAATATGGCAGGGAGTGAATGGGTGCATTTAGAGTAGTGGTTAGGGCTCTGGACTCTTGACGGAGGGTGGTGGGTTCAATCCCCAGTGGGAGACACTGCTGCTGTACCCTTGAGCAAGGTACTTTACCTAGATTGCTCCAGTAAAACCCAACTGTATAAATGGGGAATTGTATGTAAAAATAATGTGATATCTTGTAACAATTGTAAGTCGCCCTGGATAAGGCGTCTGCTAAAAATAAATAATAATAATAATAATAATTTACTGTGTAATAAACAAAGCGCAGTTTACACGCGGGAATGTACCAACAAAAGGTTTGGCTGTACCATTTCTGACAACAGATTAGGGTATAAACTCCCATTGCCTAGTCATTTTAGCTGTACCAGGCTTTATTATTAGATACACCTGAGCTTGTAACCTCTGCAAGGGGCTGGATTCTCAAAGAGTTTTTGATTCCAGATTGGCATTACCACACAGGCTTCTAAGTAGTCTTTTGAGACATTTCTTATTGAATTCAGAATTTTAAAAATTACAATTTGGAGAAAAAAGGTTTGATAATCTAGTACTGTTAGTCTCACAGAAAACATAAAAAGTTATTATATTTATTAATGCAATAATTCAGAACAAATGGCCTTAGGGTTACAGTATGTAGAACAAACTTGTTAAAAGCAGCAATTGTGTGTTGGACTCAGTCATGGGTTATGAGTGAGAGAGTTAAGTTCCCAACAGTATATCAACATTTCTGAACAATTTATCAGATTACTGGCCTCCTACCTCCCTGCCTCCAGATGTTGCTGTTTTGCAGAATACAACAGCTTAGTTACACTCCATTTTTCCCCCTTTAGATGGTGAGAATCAGGCAGGCTCCTCCCACCAAGGAACCGATCCAGGACTTCAGCCAATCAGAGTGCGGACTGCCTTTAACTATTGCCTCACACATACCACACCCACTTCTAGCCACAGCACTGGTGTCCATGGAAGGGAGTGTGTGAGGTGGCGCATCACAATTCAGAGGTTTTATACTGGATCAAATATAGGTTTTCTTTTATAATTTGTACTTCTAAAAAAAATAAAATACTGTTTTGGACACAATGTTATGAATGTTCTACACAAAAATGTTCTAATGTATTTTCTATTTACTGTACATGCTTTAGAATTCAGCAAAAAGTTCATTTTGTTTTTAGAAAGGTTAAATTCTTAACAATATAATAATCCTCAAGCAAATATTACGGAAGTGGACAGACACATCGATTCATGTAGACTTTTTCACTACATTGATATGCTTTTCACATCATTACAATTACATTGACAAAAGAATAACCATACAGAACTAGCTTTTTATGAGTTAATCATTAAACCTATAATTTAGCTTTCCATATAAACTGGTTACTCTGTGTAATGTATGATTCCAGTATCACTGCTCTGCAGGTTCAGGGTTACATGGGAGGTGAGCTGAGCTTGGGCTAGCGGTAAGAATCTCCGGTTTGCAGTCCTTATCGCTGACCACAATAGGCCTGTGAGTCTATAAGCTCCCTCTAGATGGATTATGCAACTTGATTTATGGGCTGTTTAGAGGGTAAACAGGTGAGTTTGTCAAGAGGTGGCCTAATCAGATACAAGTGTACAGTGTTCCATTTTTGTGTTTGAGTGTTTGTTTAAAAAAAAAAAAGGTTCCCTTAAGGGCAAACAGAACTGAGTGCTCTCAGGTCGCATGGAAACCTAAACTCACAGTGTAAGTTCAGAGGCATCCCTTATTGATTTTATTTTCAATATATCTAAGGCTGCTTAGGCATATTTACTCTTTTAGGTATCTCAGTGCTTAGAGGTTTGTGCAATAGCCTTTGACCAAAGATTGTGTTAGAGGATTAGTCGCCATCTGGTTTTGACTTGGCTTAGATGGGTAAATGCATTTCAAAGACTTTGCACTATTAGAAGGAAGGGTTAATGTGTGTAATTCACAAACTTGAATAATTTCAGCTATAAAGCCTAAAAGCTAGTTCTATGAGCTGGTTAATATACTGTTAGAGGGCTATTTCAAGCTAACTGAGAATTGGAAGAAAAATAGTAAATGTTTGAAATGTATCCCAGCCCTCGACTACTGAGCTGTAAGCATCTAGCCCAGTTATTTGCCTTAACAATTAGGCTACAGTATTTTGATATCCTCATCCTCAACTACTAGACAGTTGCTTCTCAGCACTCAGCTTAAGCCTCTCTAGACCCTTCTGTCTCCCTGTGCTAACACTGCCTCCAGCCCTCTGCTCTAATCACTAGGCCTCCCACGATAAACACTTGGACACACTGCCTTCCAGCCTTAAGCTCCAAACTACCCGGCCAGGTCTTTAGCTTTAACTGACCGGCTTCAAGGACTAACTAAGAAAATCTTGCCAATCTTAGCTTTCTGTTTTTGTTTTAATGATTGTGAGTGCATGGTGGAGGAAAGACATACATCTCTCCTTGGCTAATGGAGCTCGACAGGATGTTGCTATGGTTACTGGCCCCAAAGGGGAAGATAGGGAAGTTTAGCTGATTGTGTGAACAATAGTCTTATTTTGGGTGGTTCCTCCTTTCAGTGGTTGTTTGTGTAAAATATAAATCTTGAGAGAGGGTGTGTATGTGCAGGGTTACGGTGTTATGCAGGAAGGGGTCTCCCTCATTGTATCTGGGCCCGTAGATGAATAGCAGTTGTTAGAAGTTATGCATTGGGTCCCTTATAACTATAAAGACTTTTGTAAATGCCCAACACAGTTACAGAAGGATCTCTTATCACATTATCCTATTCTGTAGCTTCAAATATGACTTGAAAACAATGTATTTGCATTAAAAAGATTGAAAAAGTAAGAGTCTGCTGCCATTAATTACATTGATGGTTTGTACAATATACAGTAACTGCAAATACATGTGTAATTACAGTGAAAATGATACATCATAAAGTGTTCTCCTATAACTAAATGACTTGATTAGGGAAGCCAGACTTGAAGGAACTGGAATTAAGCTCAATTTAGTTGGTCCGACACACAAAAATAGCAAAACTGACAGAATTCATAAAATATATGAATACTACAAATAGCACTAAAAAGGAAACTGAAAATGAAAACCTGAATAAGAAAATTAGTTTAGACAGTTAGGAAACAGACAGCTGAAACTGACCTTTACAAAAATGTTAAAAATAAGGTGTTCCAGAAGACAAAACTAAAATTAAAAACTATAAAGGCCAACAGTACCAGGTTCTTACAGTGAGGGTGACTTAAATTAGATTAGGTTTAGTAGCACAGTAACCATTTTGGTAACAGTACATTACAATGTAGAGTCTGTTTTATATGGCCACTTGCCATTCAGCAGTCTTGCCTATTCTGTCAGTCCTATTCTGATGATGTCACCTCTTTCACACATAAGTTTTACATGGTGATAGGTTTTCCATATTGCAATACAAATACATTCTTTATTATTTTACTTGAGTACCACCAGCTGTGTAACAGTAATTGATTTAGGTTGGCTCATGTTGAAGTCTCAAAATAAAATAAATAAATAATAATAACTTAAATAAAAATACAGGTTAACTTAGGACAAGCCCCATTTGTGATATTTACTAACTGTTTTGTCAAACACTGTATTTACCAACAGATTGAACTGCCTTATCTCATGTCACTGTGGAATTCTGCTGAGTATATTCCAATTGTTTTGTGCAGTGTGTTTTCATTTCTTATCAGTACAGCAAAGAACAAGTATAATGCTTACAGTGCTACCCATGGTATAGAGCGATGACTCTCACTCTAGCAGTATCCGCTATTTAGCTAGTAATTGGTGTCTCAGTGTAACACAAATATTTAGCTTCCAAGAACCTTACAGGAAGGTAGCAGAATTTGTGTAAGTGTCTATAATAATGGAGGCTGTGTGGTCCAATGGTTAAAGAAAAGGGCTTGTAACCAGGAGGTCCCGGTTCAAATCCCACCTCAGCCACTGACTCATTGTATGACCCTGAGCAAGTCACTTAACCTCCTTGTGCTCTGTCTTTCAGGTGAGATGTAGTTGTAAGTGACTCTGCAGCTGATGCATAGTTCACACACCCTAGTCTCTGTAAGTCGTCTTGGATAAAGGCGTCTGCTAAATAAACAAATAATAATAATAATAATAATAATAATAATAATAAATAGTAGACCTTGATATAACTATCTGAAATGTCCTTGTATCAGATAGTTGTATTGGATACAAATCACAGTGAAATTAGATGTACTGTTTAATTATTCGTAGTTAACCATATGTTATAAACAATATAGAATAGGTTTACAATACAAGCTTATTTGTACCCCACAGTGGATATCAGCTTGTATCATAAAGCACCCTATAGAATATTTTATATACCATGCAAATTTTAGTTTTTTCTCTTTGTAAGCATAATGGGGTGACTGAACAGTTAATGTGTATCACTTACACATCAACACTAAAAATTCAGTACATTTCTCTGTCCAACTCGGTCTGTATTTATCGCAAATGAACGCTTGTGTCCTTACACAGCTGTATTCTATGATTCTTTCATTGCAGGTGTTCACTAGAAATTAACGTTTTCACTGCCACATCTCCAATCTAATTATTGTTTACATTATCAGAAATGCCATTCCTCTTATATTATGCCCATGGGGATGCTTTGTCATTGTTCACAAAGACTCCCATTTATTGTATATTCTGTTCCATACCTGTATCAATTTACAGACTGTATCCTAACGCACTGTACATATTGAGTAAATCATAAAAAGGGAAAGTTGACAAAACGCAGGCTATGAGTACAAGAAGGTTTGTATATATACTTTTAAATTGAAACTGTTGTGAGTTTTCTAGACTGCATAAAGCAGTAAACCCCATGTATGCAAAACTGCATCCAGCATGCATATCTCATTAAGACTGCCATTGCACTTCAGTGTATGACCAAGACTTGCTATAAAGCGTAAAATCACACGTCATTGAGATGAATCAACTATTTCAATGTATTTGTTCAGGGTTGTGCTTTAGGCTTACATGCTTGTTTTGAGGAGACTTTGTACCACACCATGGTGGAAAAGTAAATTAACTTGGTTAAATTTTAGCCAAGGTAGTAGTTAGTATTCGCCTTTGACAAAAGAAAATGACAGCATAAAATCATGACAGTAAAGCATGCTAGGATAGTGAAAGAGGAACTATGTCCAGGTTCTTCCCTAAACACCAGTCCTAGTCTCTCTTATGCACCATATTGCTTGTGTGTCTGAAGATCATGTAGAAATCTGTGACCTTCTTATGTTGTGCTACTTTTGACAATCTCCAGTGTCTCGATTGTGGCTTTTGAAGTTGTCATCTCACAGAAGCTGAACAGTGTTGGGCCTGGTCAGTACTTGGATGGGAGAACATCTTGGAACTCTTGGGCAGCGAATGAGATGATACTGTAAACAAAAATTCTAGCCGCCTTTTTTTTTGTTTTGCAATTTCCCATTGCAGAAAAAAATATACTGTACATCTAGTATTTCCAAAGCTTGTTTCAAACACCTGTTCATTTTATGAAACTAGAACCAAGCAACTTCAATAAGCCCTATAATTCAAGGTCTCTTGAGCATTAACTACAGATCAGTAAAAGCAATTAAAATATGTCCCAATGTCGCTAATGTGTATGCATTAAATAAACAAAAAAAAGCAAGAAAATAAGTTGTTGAGCATTAAATAAAGAAATGTGGTCAAATATAGCCGCCTCATTCTTAGTTCTTCAATTGTATGGAAGCATTCCTCAGTTCTGTTTGGGGTATTCTCAATTCACCTAAAGGGTGGCAGATCTAAGTACAGCCACTGTTTAAATAATTGTGTCTCCTTTAGTTTATTTGTCTGTAAAAAAATATATTTAAAAAATATGAAAGTTCATAGTTAAATGATTTAAGTAATATATTTAGATCCACCGCTGTTAAGATCAATTTAAAAGACCCTATTAGATTATATTTAATTTATCTAAACAGAAACATATCTTAATACCACAGCTGTTTAGAGAATGAAAATATGCTTTTTATGGTTGTGATTAACTTCTAATGCCATGTGTCTATTCAGTACGCCCCTTTTAAATTATTTCAAAAGTATTTAGACCTGCTGTTGTTTAGCTACATTGAATAGACTCCCTTATCAGTTCCTTAAGGCACTAAATAACTAACATGAATCAGATTGGACTCTGTTCCCTCCTGGGTAGAAAACAACTTGGATAATTTCAGCTATAAAATCTGGTACATGACCTACTTTCTTACAAGAAAAAAAAAGAAAAATAGATTTTGTTTTAATTTTGGCATTCCAAAATATATGCCAATGTAACCCATGCTAAGTCAACTTGTCACCATAGTAACCAGTCCAAAGGCGGACAGGGGAAAAAGAATCTTTTCTTAAAGGAAATGACAGCAAATTATATGGCAATTTTAAAAGAAATAGAAATGTATTCTGAAAGTGCAAAAATGAGAAACAGATGAGTGGTTTAAAAATCAGAACTGCCCTTGGCAGCTTGATTTACAACCAGCAAGTAAGCATTCTTTATTGAGAAATAATTTTCCCTGTTGGAAACTGAGCTGCAGCATTTCATTTACAGTGGGGTTTCTGTTCAGTTTTACAGCTTAGTGGAACTGAGGCACAAGAATTCCACATTTCACACAGTGAGACACAGGCCAAACTGGATTTTTAGTTCTGATTATTTGTAAACCGCATCTTTCAGCTTTTGGTAAAGTCCAGCCACGTCTCTGTTTTTCTTCCGCTGGGAGAATGCTGTGTGCCAAGAGTTTGGTGCAGCTTGCTCAAATCTCTCACTGCACTGGCATTGAACCCTACAGTCCTCACCTTGTGATAAGACAGTCACTATCCCTGAATCTGTGCTGTAGTCATCCATAACCATGTATTTCCAATTGAGATTATAGCAGATTCAATAAAAAGTACAGCTTCCTTGTTGTGTCCCAGATCTATGGCAACATCTAATCGTGGTACATATTGTAGTGAATTAGGCATTGCATAGAATGCAGCACAACACAAGTGAGCTGAACTGCCAGAGAACAGTTGTATATCTGTGAGGACTAGGCATTGCAAGTGGTCTCAGATTTAAAGGTGCATTTTGGTTTTGTCCTTTGACTATAAAACTGTCTGTAAGTTGTTCTTGGCTTGTAAGTATGAACACAGTCTACTTTTATTTAAAAGTTTCTGGTACAAACAACTCTCCTATATTGGATAAATAGAGTTTTACTTGAACCCTATTAATATTCCTCTAAGCAACTTACTACAGCAACATATTGTGATTCTTGACCACCATTAAAATAATGTTCAAACCACAGTATAGTTCCACCCACGGTCTACCAGTACCTAAATTCAGAGTAGCAGCATATTCTCAAACAAATGAGTGCTTACTACTCTTTTATTTGTCTATGGGTTTGTATACTAAGTTTTTAAAAAAAGTACAATCAGGCTCAATAACAGTGTAATTTGCAGTTTCACTGCAAATGGAATGTGCAGTTTGCCAGGCCTGAAAATTTCTACTGCAGCCAAACCTGAGGACCATTTCTACTGCAGCCAAACCTCAGGACCATTTAGTTAGTGACGTGAAAACAGATGTGTGGAGATAGAATTGCAGAGAAAATTCCTTGTTAGCTTCGGATATGCTTTTTAATGAGTCTTTTAATGTAATCTGGAGAGCTTCCAAGATCATTTGGAGTTTCCTGGCACAGCTCTGAAGACAAATGGCACATACCTGGGTGGCATAGTTAAAATACCCACACACTCTCCTCTGGCCTTTGGCCTTGTTTATATTTTTATTCAATCCTTATATCTGTATTTACAGATCTTGTAACGACTAATAGAATATTGTTTGTATTTTCTTACCAGATTCCACCAGAAATTATTTATATTATATCAACTAATGACAGAAATATAGTGAAATTAAGTCTGTCTGTCTGTCTTAATAGCACAATAATCATTTAGACATATGGTTTATAGTTTTGAAACAAGATGACATATTTCAGAAGGGCTATATTAACAGTGCAGTGATGATTATAATATGAAGGAGATTTGTCCCTGTTTTCTAGCTATTGCACACAATTCAGATTCTGACTCATCAATCATGTGGCTTTGTCATTGTTTATAGTCACTATTGTTGTGAAATAGTAGCCATTGTGCTTCGTCAAGTGTACAATTATTAAAAACCTTTGGTGACTCATGATTTTTCAGTGTTGTTTAATTCACAACCTGTTTTTCCTCTCAGATGAGAACAGGTCTCTGCATCGCTGTATCTCCGCCCTAATGAACTAATCCTAGTTTTTCTACAAAGCGAGTTACCTAAAACCTGAAGATAATGCTGACAGATTAATGCTGATAGATTAAAACATTTATTTATTTCAGATATAATACATTTTCATGGCGTAACCTAATTTAAATCAAACAATGAAAACCCTTTATTACAAAATATATTTTGTAATACTAAACTCTGAAAAACATATGATGAAAATTCAATAACAAAATATTGATTTTCCACCACCAATCAAATATTCTTACCATAAATACACAGCGACAGTATATTAAAATCCTATAGTACTGTACAACACCGCAAATAATTGCCTTGGCTTTCCACATGATTTAACAACCTTACCTCCTGTAATCTACACACCCACATACTGGGAAATATACATGCACTATGAAATGAGACAAAGGAAATGTATGTTTAAAAATGGGCAGCCTTCAGCAGCTTTGTTAAATTGCCTTTTTGGTTTAGCTTGACAACAGATCTAAATGTCAGGACACCCCAGTAACTGATATTAGCAGTAGAAGCAGCTAGTCCTACAGCCAATCAGCAGCTGCTTTGTGGAACTAAGAGCTTCAGAGCAAGGCCAGAGCTTATTGAATTCTGGGTATTTCTGTCTTTCAGAGATAAACAGTAGGTGAGGTGGTGAAAGTATTTTAAATGACTGAGAGTTAGGTGGATTTATACCCAAGGTACAGTTAGCTGCCGTGTTTCCTTCTATGTGGTCTGCCCTTTTATTGTAAAGAAGTAGAGTGAGGTCATACGTTTCTAACTGCTGTTGTAGTAAGACCCATTACACTGTTGTCTGTACTAATGTATATCTTTTAACATGACTGCTATACTGTACGTGCTCACACACTTCTGCTAGAAACGACAAACTATATTCTGAGCGTTCCTGGCATGTTCTGGAGAAATCATTCTGATTAACTTTCAGCTGCTGCAACTGATAAGGGAATGAGCAGCGTGAGCATATTTCTGTATTTACTCTCCCTTTCTCAAACAAAGCTGATATGAAAACAAAGTCAACTCGAACATTGCTCAATGCACAGTATGCTGGCTGTAGGAAAGGTTTTTTTCCCCTTTTGATTTAAAGGCACAGACTCAAGTTTAAATGAAAGCTCCCTCAATCGCCACTACTTGTTAACTGTTCCACAGATTTGGAATTTCTAAAATGTTGCTTAATGTTGCACAAGGTAAAAGAAATAAAACTGAGATATCCAGGACTTAAAAAAAATTAGGTTTCCATTGAAGATCGTGAATTCAGTATGTGATAAAGGCATAGAGAAGCTAAAGGGACAAAGGGGCTTATTTGGGGCCTTTCTACAGCACACAGTGATCTCAGGAACAGAATTTTAAGGGTTAACGGAAGAAGATTGAAATCCCTCGTTAGTCTGTGAAAGAGCGGAAAGGATTTTGCTCTTTTTAAGTAAACAACTGATTCAGTAGTTCGGAAGGTCATGGGTTGAGTTCAGCTGTGAAAGGATACTTGTAAGGTCATGAGGTGTCTGTTGTAATAGAAAAAAGGAAAACCCAAATTTCATACCGCAGAAAACCATACTGTAGATGACAAAATCCTCATTCCTTAGGCATTTTGAGACCTTTAGTAGAGTAATCTGCACTTGAACCATCTATATTCTGTCGTCATCAGTCCCTAATGTTCTGGGTTTAGTAACAATAGATTTATCTTGGCTTTTTCAGGATAGTCTGAGAACCGAATATTTGCCCATGTGCTGATTTTCGTACTTCATCATTTTAATGTATGTTTTTTATTTTAAAATGTTTACATTGCTCAGTTTTTCCTTGCTTATATATTTCATGATTTTGTATTGGTAATACTGGTAATAAAATAAGTACAGTATCAGCTAACATTAACTGTGTCTTCTCTTGAAAGGCCTAACAATATTTAAAGAATCATAAGCACCATTTTTCTGTTTGTTAACATATTCAGCATTATTTAATATGTTATAACTGGTAATCTCTAAAGAAATGTGTATTTTGATAACAGTGAAAAGAAAATGAATCATTAGCAACGTTTTTTCAGGCTAGGTCTGTCATCCTTGCACCCACGTAATCTGACCTTCTATTACTGTACACGTAACAGCTAAAACTGACTAGTTTCTACTGATGCTTGTCACTTCAAATTGCTTGAAGGATGGGCAGGGAACTTATTTCAGAGTGTTAGACATGAGACAAAAAAGGAAACTTTACCTGATTTGAAGACCTAGGGGAAAGATTATTATTACAGCAGACACAAGCTAAGTCTCCAGACACTTTTACTGTATGTACTCATAAGGCATTTGCAAATAACAGACAATGCTGATATTTAACCCAACCCCTCATTCATATTTGCAAATATACATCTGAACTCAAGGCATTATTTTGGATGGAGATATGACACTGTAAAATATGTCAAATTGGTATATATCTTAAGTACTTACACATTCAAAAACATAGTTGTAGCCCTTTAACAGAAGTTACACAAAACAAAAACAATGCATGTAAAAAGTCACTAATACATTAGCAATCCCCATCCAATCTAAAATCACTTCCCGAATTTTAACATTTAAAACAGGAAGCAGCCTTTCTGTTTCACGTGAACAACATGTTGTGTGTCCTTTTAAGGAACCACAGACAAAAACATTGTAAATGAAAACATGACTGAAACAAACACATCACTGGGTTTTAGGGGATAAGTCAAAAAATTAAATTGAAAAGACAAAGGGAGCAGCAACCCTCTACCCCTAAATTATAACTCCAGCACAATAAACACTGCTAAATACAGTGCTTTCCACTTCATTGATGGCTAATAATTGCATTTGGAGACAGGTTCAACACAAAGTGAATTAAGAGCGTCTATTTTAAAACAAGTATGTTATTACATTTTTTACATCAAGGTAAATGTGGGGCCACCTAGATATACTGCAAAAGCTGTTGATCCTGTAGATCCGCTGTCAAGTTTTTTCAGGATAAACTATAAATATATAGAAAGAAAATAAAGAGTGCAATATATTGTATGACAGTACCTCTAGCCATATCATTGCAATGATGACTTCAAAGTAAATGTAATAAAAAGCATGTGCAAAGAACTAACACATATTATGCAATTCAACACCTGATAACACCAACCTAATGTAATACTGCTGCCAGAAGATACGGAACAACTGCAGATCCCACAGCTACTTATAACTTCTTTTGTTATAGTTTAGATGAAATATAATACACAAATTAGACAATACACAGAATAATACAGAAGTTAGTCAAAACCCATCACAATAATCTGAAGGTTGTTTTCTTTTAACCAGTGGACTGGATAAGCTATGTGTATTGAAAGAGACAAATACTGAGAAGTGTTGGGTACACTTTTATGCTAAAATGTGAGTGGAATGTCAACGGAATATGAGGCTTTTTCCTCTCTGGAAACCAGTGTCTGTGAAATTAATTTTGGCGGGGATGATCATAACAGTGGCAGATCTTAATACAAGACCATTATAAACAGAGTAAAGACTTTCTATGCAGATGATACCATTACTGTAGATACCAGGGTAATGCATACTGGATATACAGTTGACTTCAACCTCCTCATAAACTAACCTGAAAAATGTTTTTTTTTTTTATATAATGTATTACTTTGACCACAAACTAATGTGAGTTTGTGGTCAAAGTAATATTAAATATACAGTATTCTGCTGATGTGGTTTACATAACTTTTGAGCTGCTTTTTCCTGGAATTCACTGCCATGTTGAAGTAAAGAACTCCAGAAGTTTGCAGAGGTTCAAATTATGGCGAGGAATTACATGAGTGCAGTTGTTTTTGATAATTGTGTATGTTTTGTCTGTAATGTTTGATTATTGTTAAGTTTTTAAACTAAATAGTGTCACTCTGTTCCCATGGGGAACCCTTGGAAAAATACATGTTCATCTGAATGAGCTTCCATGATAAAATATTTAATACATGAAATAAAAACAGAGTCCTTCAAATATTCCTATTGGACAGGAGTCTGCGTCATGAAAAACATCACACAGACTTCTTCAGTATATTGTCTCTCTGACTAAAGACTGGACAGAAAAAGAAACTGAAATCCTCTTTCCTAACAGGATCCAGGGCAGTGAATCAGTGCTTGTGCTGCCATTGTTCTTCCTTACCTGGTCTATGAATTAATAGTGGAATTTAATCTTTAGCAATGTCAATCCACCACCTTTCATGAGTGCTAAAGTCATCACCAAATAAAAAATAACAATACACTACTTTCTTCTCACCAAGTCGGTTTCCGACCACAGTGCAGGCCGCCAGCCAGCCTCAGTCTTTTTCTTCATATCAGATTATTATCGTGAGTTAGTCATTAGTCTGGGATCAAACTTCACCAAGTTTGTGTTTTTTAACCATTGGCTGGTTTCAGAAAGGGCCTCCATGAATAGAAAAAATATTAACATGCACACACAAGCAGCTCCAAGGCAGGCAGTAAAATGATTTCCTCCAAGTGTGCATAGGTTGACACTGCAGTCCAGTCTTCCTGTCTGCAAAATAAATAAAACACACAATGCA
Organism: Acipenser oxyrinchus oxyrinchus; assembly: GCA_030684275.1. Classification (NCBI taxonomy): domain Eukaryota; kingdom Metazoa; phylum Chordata; class Actinopteri; order Acipenseriformes; family Acipenseridae; genus Acipenser; species Acipenser oxyrinchus. Next base: position 23,220 of record JAGXEW010000896.1, on the reverse strand, counting down.
AGAGGTGGCAATTGTATTGCATGTGGCCAAGACGAAAGAGAACAATTCAAACTGTGTATATATATATATATATATATATATATATATATATATATATATATATATATATATATATATATATATATATATACATATACATATACATTGCCTATAGAAAGTCTACACCCCTTGAACTTTTTCAGATTTTGTTGTGTCAGTGCCTCAGAGTTCATTCATTTAAATGAGGATTTTTCTCCACTTATCTACACACCATACTCCACACTGTTAAGGGAAAAAAAGTTATATATTAAAAATCAAAACTGAAAGATCATAATTGGATAAGTCTCCACCCCTGAGTTAATACTTGGTGGAAGCACCTTTGGCACCAATTACAGCAGTGAGTCTGTTGGGATAGGTCTCTACCAACTTTGCACACCTAGATTTGGCAATATTTGACCATTCTTCTTTTCAAAACTGTTCAAGCTCTGTCAAGTTCCTTGGGGAGCGATGATGGACAACAATCTTCAAGTCATGCCACAAATTTTCGATTGGATTTAGGTTGGGGCTCTGATTGGGCCACTCACTGACATTTACCTTTTTGTTCCTTAGCCACTCCAGTGCAGCTTTGGCTGTATGCTTTGGGTCATTGTCATGCTGAAAGGTGAACTTCCGTCCCAGTTTCAGCTTTCTTGCAGAGGGCAGAAGGTTTTCCTCAAGGACTTCTCTGTACTTTGCTCCATTCATTTTCCCTTCTATTCTGACAAGTGCCCCAGTCCCTGCCGATGAAAACATCCCCATAACATGATGCTGCCACCACCATGCTTCACAGTAGGGATGGTGTTCTTTGGAGTGATGCGCTGTGTTGGGTTTCGCCAAACATAGCAGCTTTGCATTTAGGCCAAAAAGTTCCATTTTAGTTTCGTCAGACCACAAAACTTTTTGCCACATGGCTACAGAATCTCCCAAGTGTTTTTGCATGCTTCAAACGGGATTCAAGGTGGGCTTTCTTGAGTAATGGCTTCCTTCTTGCCACCCTACCATACAGGCCAGATTTGTGGAGTGCTTGGGATATTGTTGTCACATGCACACTTTGACCAGTCTTGGCCATAAAAGCCTGTTGGCCTCTTGGTAGCCTCTCTGATCAGTCTCCTTCTTGCTTGGTCATCCAGTTTGAAGGGATGGCCTGATCTAGGCGGGGTCTTGGTGGTGCCATACACCTTCCACTTCTTAATAATCGTCTTGACCGTGCTCCAAGGGATATTCAAGGCCTTTGATATTTTTTTATACCTATCCCCTGATGTGTGCCTTTCAACAACTTTGTCCTTGAGTTCTTTTGAAAGCGCCTTGGTGCGCATGGTGAGTCTTTGCTTTCAAATGCACTACCCAGCAGAGGGAACCTACAGGAACTGCTGAATTTATCCTGAAATCATGTGAATCATGTGGAGGCCACTTAACTTGGTGTGTGATTTTGAAGGTGATTGGTTACACCTGAGCTAATTTAGGATTGCTATTTCAAGGGGGGTGGACACTTATCCAATCAAGCTGTTTCAGTTTTTATTTTTAATTAATTTTCTACAAATTTCTAGAATATTTTTTTTGAGGGGTAGGATGTGTAGATTAATTCCAGGCTATAAGCCAACAAAATGTGAAAATTTTGAAAGGGGGTGTAGACTTTGTATAGGCACTGTATATATATATATATATATATATAGAGAGAGAGAGAGAGAGAGAGACAGAGAGAGAGAGAGAGTGAGTGAGTGAGTGTGAATGTACCTGTATATGTAAGTGTAGTGTTGTTTGTAATAGAACACAGAGTCAAGTGATAAAGCATTAGACTCGTGCCAGGGCAGTTTAAGCGTGCCAAATGCTGTCTGGAGTTTGCCCTGCAGTCATGCAACATTGTAGGGTGACAAGGTTTAGGCTGAATAATTGCTGCTTTTTTTTTTTTTGGGGGTGAATTAGCAGTCCATTCAGACTTACTTTCTTTTGATTTGAACTTCAACTGTTTTTAAATACATATTTTTAGAAATTTCCCAGACAGTGCCTTTTTCCAAACACCTGGTAGGTCCATTTCAGAAGAGCAAGTCAAAGCACAAACATCTGAAACAAACCAAAACCAAAAGCCATTAAATCTGTTCAACGTTAACTTCGGGTCTATATCAGTTACTCCAGTATTACATTTGCCATATTCATCCAAGTTGTTTCCAGGATAGCATATTCATTTTCCCTTTATAAAATGTGTTTTACTATGCATAGTAAGTGTACGCACCGTTTTGGGTAACTAACTTAAGACCAAAACATTGCTACTCATTTAAATTGAATCCTCAAGGTTTCAACAAAATTCAAGCTGTATTGTACTGCTACTATTATGGCATTGCAAAACAGATATTTTAGGGCAGGAAAGCAGTGCACTTTAAGAACTGCTCAATTTGGAGGGAAAGAGTATTTAATTTAAAAAAAAACATTAACAAAACAAACGTAGAGCAAACAAAAAGCGAACAGCTAACAGTCTTAACACTCAATAGAAGTTATCTGTGTGATCAACTGACTACATTTAATCTGTGATGCAGATTTAGGAACATCGCAGAATGTACCACACAGTTTAACATAAATGGACTGTCCTTCACGTCACCGTTTCCATGTTAAAAAATGTTTTCCTGTGTTCAGCAATGTAAGATGCATCTATCTTTGTAAATCACTTTTAGTCCATATTGGTGAGACCGAGTAGCTAGGAATGGAAATTTGGGTGGGCCCCAACTTCGGATGGACGGGCAAGTACCAAAGGTCTGACGTCACAGGAAATAGTTTACATTACAAACATGATTTAAATCAATTAAAACTCTGAATACATCAAATATCTCCGCGGGGTTTGAGCAGCATAGCGTAGCCAAGCCTGAAAATGTAAGGTGCCGAGTGAAGCAAAGCAGAACATGTTTTGCAGTTTATAACAGTAGTTGCATTATACACTACAAATACAAAACACATGAGCATACATACAACCTACAGAAACAAACACACTGTGCACAATAACTGCAACAACCGTTTCATTTGACAAAGTGCAATCAGAAACTAAAAAATCCCCAAACAAAAAAAGCTGTATTGCTTTTTTTTCCTCAGCTGTATTGTAATCTTTTAGCTATATTGTAATAACTTGTTACCTCTGTAAGTCACCCTGCATAAGGGCGTCTGTCAAGCAAAAATTAAAAATCAGGCTAAGCTCCTCCTGCCTTCAAACCAAAACTAAAATCTTAGCTGTGCTGAGAATACCTCGTTTCCAGCTAAATATGGCTGCTTTCGTTTTCACTGCATTTTCTCAGGTACAGCTAAAGAAAGATATTGCGTTGGCTGAAAAAAGCGTAACAAGCAGACAAAAAAGATTTTTAAAACAACACTTAAGTGACACATTGAGCAACATGTTCAAGTTTTGTAAACCTTTTAAAATTATGTTGACACGCTAATGAAAGGGCGTGTAATTTCCATATTTTGCTGCCTTTAAAATAAATCTTCTCCACGGGAGAAAAGTTAACAGCAAACCTTAAATGACAAAACCCAAGTTTTTGTACTTCTTTACATTTCTATTACTACGTAGAAATAATTCTGAAGTTTTAAAATCACAGATACCTTCAAATTATTAATAAATTGTATATTTTTTATTATTCAAGAAAACAAAATAAACATATACAGCACTGTGCAAAAGTTTTAGGCAGGTGTGAAAAAATGCTGTAAAGTAAGAATGCTTTCAAAAATAGACATGTTAATAGATCATATTTATCAATTAACTAAATGCAAAGTGAGTGAACAGAAGAAAAATCTAAATCAAATCCATATTTGGTGTGACCACCCTTTGCCTTCAAAACAGCATCAATTCTTCTAGGTACACTTGCACAAAGTCAGGGATTTTGTAGGCATATAGTCAGGTGTATGATTAAACAATTATACCAAACAGGTGCTAATGATCATCAATTCAATATGTAGGTTGAAACACAATCATTAACTGAAACAGAAACAGCTGTGTAGGAGGAATAAAACTGGGTGAGGAACAGCCAAACTCAGCTAACAAGGTGAGGTTGCTGAAGACAGTTTACTGTCAAAAGTTATACACCATGGCAAGACTGAGCACAGCAACAAGACACAAGGTAGTTATACTGCATCAGCAAGGTCTCTCCCAGGCAGAAATTTCAAGGCAGACAGGGGTTTCCAGATGTGCTGTCCAAGGTCTTTTGAAGAAGCACAAAGAAACGGGCAACATTGAGGACCGTGAAGCGCAGTGGTTGGCCAGGGACACTTACTGCAGCAGATGAAAGACACATCATGCTTACTTCCCTTCATGTCGGAAGATGTCCAGCAGTGCCATCAGCTCAGAATCGGCGAAAACAGTGGGACCCTGGTACACCCATCTACTGTCGGAGAAGTCTGGTCAGAAGTGGCCTTCATGGAAGACTTGCGGCCAAAAGCCATACCTCCGGCGTGGAAACAAGGCCAGCGACTCAACTATGCGAAAACACAGGAACTGGGGTGCAGAAAAATGGCAGCAGGTGCTCTGGACTGATGAGTCAAAATTTGAAATATTTGGCTGTAGCAGAAGGCAGTTTGTTCGCCGAAGGGCTGGAGAGCGGTACACGAATGAGTGTCTGCAGGCAACAGTGAAGCATGGTGGAGGTTCCTTGCAAGTTTGGGGCTGCATTTCTGCAAATGGAGTTGGGGATTTGGTCAGAATTAATGGTCTCCTCAATGCTGAGAAGTACAGGCAGATACTTATCCATCATGCAATACCATCAGGGAGGCATCTGATTGGCCCCAAATTTATTCTGCAGCATGACAATGACCCCAAACATACAGTGAAAGTCATTAAGAACTATCTTCAGCGTAAAGAAGAACAAGGAGTCCTGGAAGTGATGGTATGGCCCCACAGAGCCCTGATCTCAACATCATCGAGTCTGTCTGGGATTACATGAAGAGAGAGAAGCAACTGAGGCTGCCTAAATCCACAGAAGAACTGTGCTTAGTTCTCCAAGATGTTTGGGCCAACCTACCTGCTGAGTTCCTTCAAAAACTGTGTGCAAGTGTACCTAGAAGAATTGATGCTGTTTTGAAGGCAAAGGGTGGTCACACCAAATATTGATTTGATATAGACTTTTCTTCTGTCCACTCACTTTGCATTTTGTTAATTGATAAATATAAACTATTAACATGTCTATTTTTGAAAGCATTCTTACTTTACAGCATTTTTTCACACCTGCCTAAAACTTTTGCACAGTACTGTATATATATATATATATATATATATATATATATATATATATATATATATATATATATATATATATATATATATATATATATATATATAATTACAGGCAGATGGAGATAGTTACAAGCTAAATTATAACAAAATTATATATATACAGTACTGTGCAAAAGTTTTAGGCAGGTGTGAAAAAATGCTGTAAAGTAAGAATGCTTTCAAAAATAGACATGTTAATAGATTATATTTATCAATTAACTAAATGCAAAGTGAGTGAACAGAAGAAAAATCTAAATCAAATCCATATTTGGTGTGACCACCCTTGCCTTCAAAACAGCATCAAGCATCAATTCTTCTAGGTACACTTGCACACGGTTTTGAAGGAACTTCGGCAGGTAGGTTGGCCCAAACATCTTGGAGAACTAACCACAGTTCTTCTGTGGATTTAGGCAGCCTCAGTTGCTTCTCTCTCTCTTCATGTAATCCCAGACAGACTCGATGATGTTGAGATGAGGGCTCTGTGGGGGCCATACCATCACTTCCAGGACTCCTTGTTCTTCTTTACTCTAAAGATAGTTCTTAATGACTTTCACTGTATGTTTGGGGTCGTTGTCATGCTGCAGAATAAATTTGGGGCCAATCAGATGCCTCCCTGATGGTATTGCATGATGGATAAGTATCTGCCTGTACTTCTCAGCATTGAGGAGACCATTAATTCTGACCAAATCCCCAACTCCATTTGCAGAAATGCAGCCCCAAACTTGCAAGGAACCTCCACCATGCTTCACTGTTGCCTGCAGACACTCATTCGTGTATGCTCTCCAGCCCTTCGGCGAACAAACTGCCTTCTGCTACAGCCAAATATTTCAAATTTTGACTCATCAGTCCAGAGCACCTGCTGCCATTTTTCTGCACCCCAGTTCCTGTGTTTTCGTGCATAGTTGAGTCACTTGGCCTTGTTTCCACGTCGGAGGCATGGCTTTTGGCCGCAAGTCTTCCATGAAGGCCACTTCTGACCAGACTTCTCCGGACAGTAGATGGGTGTACCAGGGTCCCACTGGTTTCTGCCAGTTCTGAGCTGATGGCACTGCTGGACATCTTCCGATTGCGAAGGGAAGTAAGCATAATGTGTCTTTCATCTGCTGCAGTAAGTTTCCTTGGCCGACCACTGCGTCTATGGTCCTCAGCGTTGCCCGTTTCTTTGTGCTTCTTCAAAAGAGCTTGGACAGCACATCTGGAAACCCCTGTCTGCCTTGAAATTTCTGCCTGGGAGAGACCTTGCTGATGCAGTATAACTACCTTGTGTCTTGTTGCTGTGCTCAGTCTTGCCATGGTGTATGACTTTTGACAGTAAACTGTCTTCAGCAACCTCACCTTGTTAGCTGAGTTTGGCTGTTCCTCACCCAGTTTTATTCCTATTATTCCTACACAGCTGTTTCTGTTTCAGTTAATGATTGTGTTTCAACCTACATATTGAATTGATGATCATTAGCACCTGTTTGGTATAATTGTTTAATCATACACCTGACTATATGCCTACAAAATCCCTGACTTTGTGCAAGTGTACCTAGAAGAATTGATGCTGTTTTGAAGGCAAAGGGTTGTCACACCAAATATGGATTTGATTTAGATTTTTCTTCTGTTCACTCACTTTGCATTTAGTTAATTGATAAATATAATCTATTAACATGTCTATTTTGAAAGCATTCTTACTTTACAGCATTTTTCACACCTGCCTAAAACTTTTGCACAGTACTGTATATATATATATATATATATATATATATATATATATATATATATATATATATATATATATATATTTATATATATATACACACACATACATACAAAATTGTGAAAACGACATCATTATTTACAAAAACATAAAAGGCTTTTTCACATCACCCTACTGCATAGCACGACTACAAAAATGAAAAACAATAATAAAATAAGCAGTTCAAAACAAAATATTGTGTAACCAGCTGTAAACTGGTTATAAGTAGGCCTACATACACAATTGTAAAATCGAAATAAAGTGAAATGTAGGTACTTACATTACTGGCGCATTTGTTGATTCGTGAGTTCGTTTTCTTTTTACAAAATTTGTCGAGGCGTTGTTAATGCGTAAGACACAAATATAGCTATGGTTTACTGCAAAGTTGGCTAAACATTCTGTATTATATTTCTTAGCATATGCCCTTATCCAGGGCGACTTACAATTGTTACAAGATATCACATTTTTTACATACAATTACACATTTATACAGTTGGGTTTTACTTGCTCAAGTATAGAACAGCATTGCCCCCACGACCTTCCAGAGCCCTAACCACTACGCCACACTGTTGCCCTGTGTAGGTACTTAGATAGCTAATTGCAAATATAAAAATAAGTAAACAGCAGCTGCACAAGCTGGTTGCTTGCATGCCTTACAATGAAAGAAAAGTTCCTGTATGTATGCTGCCAATGCTGTAATTTCGATACTATAGTATCGAAGGCGTGAATCTCATATCTCAGCCATCCAATCACCAATCTTTTTTTCATAACCATGACAACGCTGCTGAGGTGGGTGGGACGGATATATTTTTGAACCACAAGGATGAGCTAGACTGCGCGCAGCAGATTACAGTCTGATACGGTTTGGCATGAAATGTTTTTAATTGTCAATCGCTCCATAACTGGGTGGGCCCATGAGCAAAATGGGTGGGCCCTGGCCCCTCAGGCCCAAAGCGTGGTGCCGCCCCTGGGTGAGACAAGCCATCAGACTTTATAGTAGGTGCTTCAGTATCCAAATTACTGGCTCTCTGTGCTAAACTGGAGATCTGAGGTGGTAATCATGGCGACCGAATGGTTTAAACACCTCACAGACTTGTCAAATCTGTGACTATCTCCACCCTACTGCTGACTGTAACTCAACATGATTGTTTTACCCAACGCCTGTATGTTCATGGTTTGCAAAATCAGGGTCATTTGGAACCATGGAAGAGTTGTACACATCACAAAGCATGAACTGCATCATGCAGCACAAAACACTGCACCCACCGCCCTATCAACAAGGTAGCCTGACGGGAGGAGTTTAGACTCAATGACCTGTGGAGGAAACAAACAGCTGCTTCATCCCATAGGTGCCCTGCAGCGTCACAGGTGATAAAATGGCCATAAATAAAACATACTTCAAAAAGAACGCTATAATCTCTCACACATTTAAACAGCGGAGGATGGACTCGTAAAGCATTTGGAGGGCCAATGCATTTACCAGCGTAATAATCCTGTATAACTAGTCCTAACATAGCCTTCAAAATCTGACAAACTACTAAACTATTCCAGCTATTTGTGCATACAGGGCCTTGTAACACTTGCAAAACTGGCTTTGCTATTTTATATATTTTAAAATAATACTAAAACAAATGTGACCTTTACAGTTTTTGTTTTTTTTACGTTCTCCTTATAACCACTCCTTGCCCTTAGTGTAACTTCTGTTTCTAATGAATTGATTATTCAAAAGAAATCAAAAGCCTTTTTCTAATGCATTTAAGCCCTTCACAGACACACACCATCGCGTGCTGAGTGGAATATTGAAGACAGCTTTAGACTCCTTTCTTTCCAGGGTCCCATCTTTGGTAATAGGAATAATTGGGCAAGACTTCAGGCACGGAAGCATGCAAAAGTGTATCTGTTCTAAATAGACTGTTAACACTATTACCTCCCTACATGCAAGAGCCTGGGGATTTAGGGCAGGAATAGAAACACAGTTTAACATAAAAGGGATTAAAGCTTGGTTACTGTACTGGACCGGTTAACAAAGTAGCAATTGGGGTGTGCCAGCCTCACTCAGCCTCTTCAGTTGTTTTTGTATACAGTGACAGTATCTATTTTGTTTAGCTAAATTTGTCTGTTTGATCACCCCACACAACTAAACACAAACACAGCAGGAATGTGACCCTGAGGATCATCCACAGGCAGAACTAAACTACCCTCCAGTTTAACCACACCTAAGATCATTTTTATTTCTGGGATCAGCGAATGCCTAAAGTACAAGAGCAATCCTTTAGGTACCCCAAAATATTATCTAAACACTACTAAGGCAGAACTGGGCAAGATGTACCCCTCAAAATGTAAGTTCCTAAATTGTCATTCCATGCGATACCAGTTGTCACCACTGTAGAAGCCCCAAGAGATTGAATGTATGCGTACTGTAAATACAACAAATGAGCCACCCACTCAACATCAGTGTTATGTGTATAGTATAAAGACACACAAAATCAATATTTTTGTTTTTTTTGAAAAATATGGGGTTTATTGGTTTAAACTGCAATCAGTCGTTACAAAAAACTTGTATATAAACACACATATAGAAAAAACTGTAGTGAACAGCAAAAGCTGAGAAATACATTCAACAGTTTACTTTCTTTGTGTCAGTCCTGTTCACCTTTATTCATTTTTCTTACTCTTAAATGCAAGGAAAATCAGAACGAGGAATTTCTTGGTTTTTAACAAAATTAGATACAAAAAGGTAGAAATCGCACACACTACCTGGAATGTATTAAAAAAAGAGGCACTTTATTACATTGTAAAATGAGGGATCCAAAAATGATTTAAATAAATAAATAAAATAAAACTTACAAAAAAAAAAAAAAGAAATCAACCTGTTTGGGCAATTTCATAACCTCTTTTAGATATCCCAGTTTAGCCCAAGAGGACTTGAAATCCTGTAGCTAACACAAACCTGCTTTAGGCACTTCGATAAGGAACACTGCATTGTGAACTTCCTCTATAAAACCATTAAACACTGGTTTCCTAGGCCCCGATTAGCAGTAATCTTGTGCTACCTTAGGTAGTCTGAGACAATTGCAAATCAGGGTGGTAGAACCAGGCACTAATCATAATAAACAGAAGTACTTAGAATGAGAACAATCTTAAATGTTTCAACATGTAAAGGTTCATCTAAAGATTTTACCAAGTTCTTTATAACTTTTAGATACTGTTACCAGCAATACAAAAAAAAACCATTTCAAATAAAATGCAGCTCTGTGTCCCAATTTCTCTGTGGCCAAACAGTAGTTAGAAGCATTTCAAACAGGTCGATTCTTTTCCTTTTTAAAAATAATGAAGCTTTTTGAGATTAACAGTCAAACCAACTGGTTTCTGCTCGTTCCTGATTTTCCTTTCAACTAAACACAGGATTGTTTAAATCCCTTTTTTGTTATTACAGCCTTGGCAAATAAAACCATAAATAAAAGACGCAGATATCTGGAACAGCACCACGCGGGTTGAAACATCTTTCTTTTTTTGATGAATTGTTGAATAAGAGCTTATTAACCCATCCTTGACTGGGAAATGGCGGAACACCTGGATTCAAAAAGAATGCCTGCTGCTGTTTTTCAAAGAATTTGTTTCACAGCTGAAACCATAGGAACCAATTCAGAAGGAAACCAGTTGACTTGTTCTGCCAAAAATCGAGCTTTTGATTTTTCTTTCACCCACATAGAACAAATGGGTGTAGTTTTGGACCTCTGTAAAAGGCAATGTGTTTAGGAAACGAGAGAAGAGTACTGATTCTGGCTAGTCACTCTACACACCAGAGCAGGGTCTGTACATTCTACGAACTTGGCTGGTAAGGCCACACAGGCTAGCAATACAAGGAATAGGACATGTTAGGGATTAACAAGGCAGTAACAATTATCCTGAATTTGCAGTCCAACCCACAAAAGGAAAACAATTCTAAAATAAATAATCAAAAACGCATTGTTCTTGCATTTTCTTTTTTTAAATTAAGTTTCATTTTAAAATAAAAACAAGTGTAGTTACAAAAAACAAGTCATTGTAGTATAATATATTAAACTGTGAAAAAAAAAAAGAAAAAAAGTCTTCACAACCTTTAGATTAATACGGAAGATAATAATTTAACACAAATGAAAATATATTCTATTGTTTCATTATCCCGATAAATACAAACAAAATTAACAAAAAAAATGCATATGATCGGCAATAAATACGTTTTTCGATAAGTTAAATAAGCTTTTTTTTTTTATATAACGTTGTGCAGTGACAAGCAAAACTTTCCTCTCGAGCAAATTTTCTCTTCTTGAAAGTTTTTCCAAAAATAACATTAATAACAGTAATAATAATAATAATAATAATAATAATAATAATAATAATAATAATAAACAACAATTATAAAATCCAAAGGCAAAACAAGAAGGCACAAGTGCTCTACAGAGTAACCTACATAGAGCAGACCTTTAAAGCAAATTATAACTGCAGGGAGGGATAGGGGCTGGCTTAGTTTCCTCTCAGGAATGAAAACTTTTTACCCAGCTTAAAACACCCCCTTCAAAAGGGAAAAAAAGTGTCAAACAACTGATGACCAGAGCTTGTAAATCCCAGTCCCATCAAATTATTGACCAGCTATAAAGAAAACTGCTAGAAGTTTTAAGGCGTCACATGTCTACAGGGGTTGTCTGTGGATAGGGTGGGTGGGGGAGGGTAGGTAAGCCTGTAGCACCAAAACAAGTCCTGATTCGCTATCCCGGCTGACTCCCAACCAATCCTGTTGCTCCTTCAAGTCCTTCCTGCAGACTTTGCTTACCCAACAGGCCAGTTTCACCTTTGTCTTGCAAGACAGTGCTGAATGTTAACAGTGTTCCACTTGCCCTAGCCCGTGCATTAACCACTCGTTTGTTCGATTTGTTTCCTTTTTTTTGAAACAGAGATAGATAGATAGATATATATATATATATATATATATATATATATATATATATATATATATATATATATATATATATATATACACACACACACACACACACACACATCTTTATACCCTCGTGCCAGTCCAGGAGATGTGGGAACAGTGGTAATGGCAGAACGTAGCCAGCAGAGGGTGCAAGATTGGTTAAACTGACTAAGGCACCCTCTGCGCTGCTACACGTCAACAAGAAAAAGAAAAGGCACATGGTGCTTTAACACACATCACAACCCCCCTCCCCCCCCAAAAGACACGTTGTAAACTGACGGCAAAATGCATCTGGCTAAGAATTTTTGGCACTATTTTATAGAGGGAATTAAAAAGGTGCAAAGGGAGTAACATTCTATTTGTTAGGGTTTCATCCTGCTACTTAAGTGGGGCTTATTCTTTTTTCTAAAATAATCTAGCAGGGGATCAAAAGCTAGCTGCTCAGCCCCACAGTTCTCATCACTCACGATGGGAAAGCCTGTGGCAGTAAAGGCATGTGGAGTCAGTTTTGTAACCGAGCACCCCCAAAAAAGGAAGGAGAGATAGAAAGCGGGCAAGTGGACTGTTCAACATTGACCACTAGTCTTTTCTATCTTTAAAACTAAAGAAAAGTCTCAGTTCGTAAACGGGAGGGAGGGAGGGGTGAAACGGGCAGTGCCGCTTTTCTTTCTGCTTAGTCGTCAGAGATTGAGAGTCTGCTGAAGATTGGAAGACGTTTGTTGGTGTCTAGGACTGGGGACTCGGACCCGCTTATGCTTCCAGAGCTGCTCAGGTAGCCCTCCTGGTCGGAAAGCGAATCAGGCGGGCTGGGGAGCCTCAAACATCTGGGGAGACTCTGACATGGCCCGGAAGATGAAGGTGGTGGGGATGGTGGAGCCTGAGCAGAGGAGTCGCCCGGGATACTCAGGCTCGGCCCAAAGAGGGTAGCCAGCTCCTGGCTGGAGTAGGTGAAGGGTTATTTGCCCACTCAGGCAGGTCGTCTGCATTTAACACGGGCGGCGGGTGACGGAGGTGGGACTGTCCTGCAACCCACTGGAGCTTGGGAACCCGCGAAGCTGAAGCTGTGCTGAAGTCGTGGCCGATCCAGCTTGTTGGAGGATGAGAGGGGGTACTGGGGCGGTGGGCCTCTGCGCTCCTCTGCATTGTGGATGAAGTGGCAGCGGGGCCCATAGGGGCAGAACCCAATGGTGTGGAAAGTGCGGCAGAGTTCTGTCTTGTACTTAGGGTGGCGGCTCAGGCTGCGTAGCTCGTGGATGCCATGGGCAAACTGGCATTTGTCCCCGTACTTGCAAGCGCCATTTTCCTCGAAGGGTCTACATAGTTCCGTCTTGTAGCGGCTGGAATTAACTTGCCCTCCCGCGTTGCTGCCGCTGCAAGGCTTTTGGAGCATCCTCTCCCCGGTCTCGGAATACGAGCGGTCTCGGAAGCGGTTCTCCTTGTTGTTGCCCCCGCCGCCGCCACCAGTAAGGCACGGCTCTGTTTTTAGGCTATTCACGAATTGGTTCTGGTTGAACTTGGAGTTGGGTACAGTGACAGAGTGCCGCCGTTGATAACCCCCTGTAGAGGGGGTCCCCACTGCCTTCCTGTCCAGCAGGGTCCCATTAGGGGTGCAGATGGAGGGGTTGGTGCCAGTGCAGGGGGTAGATGTGGGATGGGGGGCACTGAGGATGTTGTTGTTGTAGTTCAGCATCCTGTTGTTCTGGAATGGAAAAAAAAAAAAAAAATAGTCAATAACCCTGTATTTGCACCCAACAATACAACAAAGGAAGTAAACCAAGTATGTCAATTGGACTGAGAAAAACAGAAAGAAATCCCAGTGGTGGACAGGTCAAAGTGAACTCATCATCTGTCCACAATATCAAGTTTGGAGATTAGATTAAATGTTTTGATACACGTGAACAGGGATATAAGAAGAGCGATTTTGCTTTAAACAGTAATGCAATTTCAGAAATACTATTCTGGAATCTGATCTAAAGCACTGATGGGAAAACCAACTGTGTGGGAACTGAAAGTAACACATTTGATGTTTGTATACTATTTTAAATTTACACTGTACAGTATCTTGACAGTTCAAAATATCATTCTTTCTGAACTGAAGCACTTTATTAATGCAGTCTATTAAACTACAAGTTATACTGTACTGGACAAATCCGCTTATCATCTATATTTCTCAAATGAAGTCACATGAGCCAAGCCCAATGGACCTGAACAATAGGGGCCTCTCCATATCTGGGCCACTGTTTGTGTGTGACATTTGTGTGTTAGCATTATAAAGATAGAAGCATTGTAAAATTTCCAAAATAAGGTGTCAAATGTAATTAGTTATCATATGACTTCCAGCTTATGTGAACTGAATAATGTATGTAATATTATCTAAAACTGAATGTGTTTTAAAAAAAAAAAGAAAATGGCTTTGGATCTTTTTTCTTCATATTATAAGCACCTACTCCACAACCCCTTAAGGAGTAGGTGCACAACCCCCTCAAAACCCTCTGACAAATAAGTAACATATACAATACTGGCATCGCTGGCTGGAGCAAACCACATTTTCCAGGCTTTGAACATTGTTTGCATTTGCGATCGGATAATATACAAGCTGACAACTTGACAATGTAACCCTAACAAGTGGTGTTTTTTATATGAACTCTGTGCTTTTAAAACTACAGTATTTCACATTTATGCAAATAAAAATAAAAATCCACTCCATGTTTTCCTAACAACCAAACAGAGTCTCTCAGGTCGACCTCGTGCCATTGCCTTACCATACATTGCTCACTGTTACTAGTTAGAAACACCCAGCTTCTTTAAAAAAAAATTGAAATACAGAAGTTGCTCTGCACAATAATACATGTGTAAATCACACTTCTATTTAATTTTCTTTAAAATTAAAATCCATACTAGTATGTGGTTAACTGGATATTAAAATGCAATACAAGGCCAACTTTTAAAAACACGCGAAGTGACATGATCGGGGAAGGGGGCTGTCTAACTGTCACGCTGCACGGTAGAGCAACTGTACAGTGTTCCCTGCAAGTCATTGCTAACACAGTAAAGACTGCTTGCAGCAGACTGAACTTAAATCTGGCAAGATTTTTGGGCGTCTGTTGCGCATTAGAAGAAATTATAGTACGACTTTCAATACCAAATTAGCTTGGTTAAACTATTTTCCCTTATCACGTCTAGCAAATTAATTTAATTGATTTGCTTGCCCCAAATGTCACAGTCAGTAGTAAAAAAAACGAGATCGTAATGCATGGATTTTACTTTAGTAACAAATCGCTGCATAACTGTATGAGTTACTTGACTTTACAGGTCTAAAAAAGGATATAATATAGAAATATGGTTTATTATATAAAAAGGGACATACAACTTCGAAACCCCTTTAAAGTTAGATTTTGAATGTTTTGATAGAAAGCTGATGCGATGCCAAAATTGTTCGATCACACTTAAAAACCTCAGACTGCAAAAACACTATCAGCAGGTTTTGAAAAATATAAGAAAATCACAAGCTGAAGTGATCAGTCAAAGTAGCTAGCCTATACACCAGAAGTGCCTTTTTTTCACGTGCAACTACACGTGAAAAAAAAAGTACAATGGATTTAAAAGTTACAATCCACAAGGAGAAGCAAATGCAAAACTCACAAACCTTGCACACGAATTAAATCATGCATGACGCAAAGGGTCCACAAACGTAGGGGCCAAACCGGGTTTACTTATATAACCACATAATCTACAACAATGTATAGAAAATAAACTACGTGAACTGTCTAAAATTGAAATACTTTTGTACATACAGCAATGCAAAAATCTTAGCAAGCTTCCACACGCGTATATAAAAATAAAATATTGTACGTAGCTTGGCTTGTTACTATATAATCAAAACACAAGAAAGCAAGTGAGGAACTAATAAACGCAGGATGTTAAAAGTAAAATCAATAGGTATACTATTTTTTAAAAAGTTTTAAAAAATGCGGACAAACTTTTAGATCTTAATTTTAAAGTTGTTGTTTTTTTTTTTACCTTGTTCAAGACTTCGCTAAAGTCGAAGTATGGCGCCACCAAAGCCGCAGACATCTTCGGTGCGAAAAATATATAATAAAAAAATTAAAAATATATATATAATAAATCACAGTTTTAAATGGGCGCCGATTTCCAGATTGCTTTTTCTTCCCTACTTCAGAGCCCCCTCTCTGATCTGCAAAAACAGCTCTCTGCATTACCTTTATAATCTCAAAGTTTCTGTGTTATGGAGAGGCGGAGTTAGTTGATTGACAGGTGTTGTACTTCAAAACCCTTTTTTTCGTGCAGGAGGGGAAATGACAACGATGAAGCAGTGTTGAATAAGCGGTGCATAAACTTTTTCAATCTAACATTTAGATACTTTTATGGTTTAGAGTTTTTTATATATATCTATATATATATATATATCTATATTGTTTTTAAAAGTATGAGGTATATTGTCATTGTTTTGAAACGTAAAGTTTTTTTTGTTTTGTTTTTTAATCAAAACAAAGGAACTTACAGACCAAAAACTACGAGTTTCAACTTGTGTCTTATCTTTTCAACAGGGCGATCGCCATTTTTTGTCTTTTCTTTTTCAAACTGGTGAACAGTGTGTGTATGTATATAATATCTCGTGAAAAGGCTAAGCCAAAACAGGAAAGCAAGTAATAAACTTCAAAACTTTAAAAATAAAATAAATAATATATTGTGTACTATAAATATGCTGCATACTATTTAAAAAAAAGAACGTTTTAAATAATGCGAGCAAACTTTTAGATCTTGATCTAAGGACGTGGGTTTAAAATGTTATTTTTTTAAACATGTTTATTTTGCTGTTTGGTGTTTTTGTTTTTGTTTTTGTTTGTTTTGTAATTTTGTTCTGTATCTGAATTGTACACCATTCGGTAGTCTTCATGGAACGTGCAAATTATGACATAGAATGTGTAATACTTGTTTCGTTCGATTTTTCCTTGTTCGAAAAAAAAAAAATTTAAATACCACAAACACACAAAACTAATTTGAAACGATTCAGTAATAATGAGCTGTACAGAATCCATGTCAAGTTCAGTAACAATGCGAGTACTTTTGGAACTCATGGTGATTTGCATATTAAAATAATACAACAGATGGTTTCTAATAATCTGTTGTATTTTGTTACAATTGACCGATTTTGGCGGGACATAACACACTAGCTAATACTAAAACGTGTTCTTTTTTTCGGGGGGGAACGTCTGTTTGCAGTCGTCTGTTGTCATTCACAATCTTTGTCGTAGAGGTGGGTAACAAACATTTCATCAGGCTGATATGCCTGACTAGGTTAATGTTTGAACAAGCAGACCTTGGATCGCTGAATGTATTTAACAGCTTTGTAGGCATGTTTTTTTTTTATGTCTTGAATTTTTGCCACCAATATGCAAACATACATAAATGCGTGCCAATAACATTGGTTTTAGTTTTAATATAGTTATTCTCAAGTAGGCATCCCACGTAAAGTGTGCAGATAGAAGCTCAGCACAGTTGCCTGCAGTAGTTTTTTCTGTTTTTTTAATGCTATTTTTTAAAAGTTGGTTTCCAAATGCTATTCAAGTTCAAAAATGAACAACCCTCCCAATGCACCATGTGATTTTTTGTACTTGGGAGGTTAAAAAGTAAGGCCACGGTTTATAAACGAGAAATTAACATTGTTTTAAAGCAAAAGCAACAACAAACCAGTACATTGTTTGTTTGTTTTAGGTTTAAAACAGTTTCAAATACCTAAACTAAACAGAAATCGAATTAAATTATGTAGATAAGCCCCTTTCACACTGGCATGCTCTACGCGGGTCGGAACCTACCCGGGTGAGGACCTGGTGTCATGTGGTTCGGCTATGTGATTTCACACTGCTTTTTGATAAAGCAGGGTTGACCGGGGTGCCAGATACATATATTGGAAATACATTCCCACGTATGTGAACAAAGCAGGTCTGCGTTATTAAAAAAGAAAAAAAAAGTAAAACGTTTTCGTTGTAGCATACTGAAATTTTCTGTATACTTAATTGCATATTTTGCTTTGCAGAATGTATCAGCTTTCTGAATTCTGGAACTGCCTCAACCACAGTCTATGCACCGCGTGTAGGTCTCTGCTAAATGAACCAAGCTGGGTTTTGTTTTCGTCATTCTTAAGTGCACTCCAGTTTATGAGTTGTTTACTTTTAGCTGTGGCACAGCATGTCGATTCTCAAGGGTTCCCAGCACTCTGATCCTGTATATAATTAAATCTCTTTTAATCATTAGGATACAACATCATTTCTGGGACTTTCCGTGGGAACAGATACTGTATTAACCCTGTTTTACTCCTTTAATTTTCCTCACACGGTTATATCACAGTTTGCCCTTACATATCCATAATCAGTGTATCTTAAGTTCTGGCATAGTCTTAACCCTCTTCCACTTAATCAGTTTTAAACTTAACAAAATAACTACTTTAAAACAGCACTTTTAAACGGGTAGAAATAAGAACCATATTTTAAAAACAACAATCATTGTGTGGATTGTTTTAGGGGAAACTTTAAAGCCACTGCATTACCATCGCATCAGCAAAATATAAAAATACTTTAGCTTTAGAAAAACAATTGCTTTAGTGGAAAATGAAGATCCTCGTGACCTGTGGTCAAAATCTTGACCTTCTGAAATAGGCATGAAATCAAAAATCCAAGAAGAGCAGAAAAATTGCATGACTTATGATTAAGTCATGAGTTGGCAAATTGGATTGTTATGAACCTTATAATAGAGACATTTTAAATAAAAAATAGTCAGCTTTGGGGTAAGGATGTGGTGGGTAGTCTTATATCATGGTCCTACCTTATAGTTGTACAAATGGGGAATGAAGGTGGGATGCAGCTATACTGGGGATTACTGTAGAGTGAGGAGATGTCAGAAAGGGGAAGGTAACTTAAATTGAAAAGGCTTTTCGGCCTTGAAGTCAGTTCCACTCGCACAGAATGTCATGCTTTTGTCTAGTTATAATACTGTATAGCATCTTTGCCATATAATCATACATTTTGATACATTTTGATAGGTAGGGGAGAGAGTCTGGGGTATATAGTGGCAGTCATATAACAGTGATAAAACAGGGAATGATATACATAGATAATAGGCAACATTCATGCGGGGAGAAGAAGTTAGATCAGACTGTTGGAGTAGAAAGCCTGAGGCAAAAGATTAGACATAACATGAAACTAAAATATGTGTTCATGTGCTGGTTTCAGTTTCTGCCAGAGAATGAAGTTTGGTGTGCAAAAATATTTACAGTGTATATGTTTAACCTTGGTAGTACAAAATAATTTTCTTTTTCTAACAAAGCTTTTTTTGTGCTATTGTAAAAAAAGAAACAACTGATTAAAGGCAGTGCTGTACAGTTTGCATTGCCATGGTAATTCAGTACATTCACCTATTAGTCACTCGCCAGAGCTGTGTAAACTATTAACCAACTGCAAGATTCAGAAACAGTTCAGAGTCAGCCAAATGGCATGCTTTGTTTGTTTCTTCCCCTTGAATTTTACTTTTTTTTTAACTTTATTTTTTTTTTGTCGATCTGTTTTCTATTGCTGCCACCTGACATTTTTTTACCTACCTTTGCACGTTCTTGAAAAGACAGTCGTACTTCCTGATTCTAGAGAATCACATGAAACTTTCATCCCCACCTGCTCTTTTTTTTCTAGAATCAGGAAGCAAAGACATCTTGAAATGTTTCCTTACCAACTCCATGGCTAGCCTTTCATTACACCCTAACAGACTCACCATGGCTAAGATTCTTGGCAGTTTTAGTTAGATGTACTGTCAACAGTGATGGCATTCTCTAACTCCCAGAGAAGCTTGCTGTGGTACAAAGCTCTGGTTCACATAATAATTGGTACTCAAGTCTTTATAAGAGCCTGTTCTACAACAATAGGGACACTGTCTCTATTCCTATTAGACTTCATTTGTAAAATTGATGAGATGTTAAATAAAAGTTTCACCCTTTGATCTAGTATAATGGTCTTCTAAGTATATTTTTGAAAGCTATATATATATATATATATATATATATATATATATATATATATATATATATATAAGCTCATGTTTATTTAATTTGAAAGTTGTTCTTAGGAATTAAGTGATCATGAAAGGTGAGGGACAAAGCCACTGACTGCAGTCTATAAGAAGTCCACCTCACAGCACTATAAACACACCTTAATCCTCACCTTTTGTCATTAAGGCCTGGGCCTCCCTCAAGCAGAGACTGCCAGTAATGCTAACTTGTGTTGTGGGTTTGCGGTGCGCACACATTGAGAACTACAAAATGATATTGCAAATGTCTACCGTAAGCCATAATAGTCTTACAGTGTTTCATGTTAGATTTAAAAATGTCAAATTTATGTATATGGAAAACTACAAGGCGGTATGTAATTCAATATGTTAACGTAACATTATTCAGCGGGTTTAATTCCACTTTATGAAGCAAAATTTGTCAATTCTATAGGTTGATGCAATGTCCTTCCCTCCTTTACCAATGGGTGGTGCTGTAAATCCCCTTAACTGACTGATCTCGCAAACAAGCTTTAAAGACCAAAACGCCCCCATATAATTAAGTCTTAATCTTTGTTATCATTAATGCTACAACCTAACTTAAAATGTATTTACAGCATTTGTAGAACTACTACGGAACATGTGATTACACATGTGTATGAAGATCAGTAATCGTGAAAAAGCATTTAACAAACAGCAGAGCTACATGTAACATACTACACTGTAAAAATCTTTACCGCACATGACTTTTTCATTTTTTTTTACACAAATTCCATTTGTGACATATAATACTGGTAAATAAGAACTGCATCTTCCAGTTGTAAGCAGTTTCAGCCTCAATGGGCAAGAGAGACACTCTTACATAGTTTGATAGATGACTGATGCAAGACACATGGTGGACCTATACCCAATTGACAGTGTTATGCCAGGTGTATGTAACTATACTATAGGCAAGCTACTGTTTTGTGCCAATTCACTTTTACAAATCTTTTTTCAAATGATCATGAAAGTTGAGGGACAATGCCACTGAACTGAAACCCTTTTTGTCTATTTTATTCAAGACATTGGACCATTGTGAATATTTTACGGGGTAGAGGGGAGTTTCTAATGTTTCTCTTGTACCCAGAGAATTAGTTTTTGGTGCTGTTGACACCATGACAGTTTTTAGTATTCGTAGTATTTTAGCATCCAGAAAGACAGACGGACAGATTCCCCCAATCCAGTGCATTTGGGGATTGTGGCCTTGCAGAACCCATCATCAGCACAGATGTAGTGGCTTTTATTATAACACATACTGTCAACTCTTCAGGAGTGAAGAAATGAAATCTTTTTTGTGGGTAGAGACAGAAATGTTCTCACCAAAATGAATTACATTATGCAATGTACGTCAGTATTAGTGTGTAGTTGCACAAATTATTTTCAGTTTTGAGTTTATGTTTCTTGCACCAAGCAATAATGGCTTAATTAACCAAACAATTAATGTGCTAAAACATGTTTAGATTTTTTTACTTGGTAAAGTTTAATCTTTCTTCATGCAAAGATTTTTTTGTATTAGCTCCATATATAGAGGGTGTCTCATAAGACATACAGTGCCTTATGAAAAGTATTCGCCCCTTGAACTTTATGACCTTTTGCCACATTTCAGGCTTCAAACATAAAGATATGAAACTGTAATTTTTGTGAAGAATCAACAACAAGTGGGACACAATCATGAAGTGGAACTAAATTTATTGGATATTTCAAACTTTTTTAACAAATAAAAACTGAAAAATTGGGGCAAAATTATTCAGCCCCTTTACTTTCAGTGCAGCAAACTCTCTCCAGAAGTTCAGTGAGGATCTCTGAATGATCCAATGTTGACCTAAATGACTAATGATGATAAATAGAATCCACCTGTGTGTAATCAAGTCTCTCAGATAAATGCACCTGCACTGTGATAGTCTCAGAGGTCCGTTTAAAGCGCAGAGAGCATCATGAAGAACAAGGAACACACCAGGCAGGTCCGAGATACTGTTGTGGAGAAGTTTAAAGCCGGATTTGGATACAAAAAGATTTCCCAAGCTTTAAAACATCCCAAGGAGCACTGTGCAAGCGATAATATTGAAATGGAAGGAGTATCAGACCACTGCAAATCTACCAAGACCTGGCCGCCCCTCTAAACTTTCAGCTCATACAAGGAGAAGACTGATCAGAGATGCAGCCAAGAGGCCCATGATCACTCTGGATGAACTGCAGAGATCTACAGCTGAGGTGGGAGACTCTGTCCATAGGACAACAATCAGTCGTATACTGCACAAATCTGGCCTTTATGGAAGAGTGGCAAGAAGAAAGCCATTTCTTAAAGATATCCATAAAAGTGTCGCTACAGTTTGCCACAAGCCACCTGGGAGACACACCAAACATGTGGAAGAAGGTGCTCTGGTCAGATGAAACCAAAATCGAACTTTTGGCAACAATGCAAAACGCTATGTTTGGCGTAAAAGCAACACAGCTCATCACCCTGAACACACCATCCCCACTGTCAAACATGGTGGTGGCAGCATCATGGTTTGGGCCTGCTTTTCTTCAGCAGGGACAGGGAAGATGGTTAAAATTGATGGGAAGATGGATGGAGCCAAATACAGGACCATTCTGGAAGAAAACCTGATGGAGTCTGCAAAAGACCTGAGACTGGGACGGAGATTTGTCTTCCAACAAGACAATGATCCAAAACATAAAGCAAAATCTACAATGGAATGGTTCACAAATAAACATATCCAGGTGTTAGAATGGCCAAGTCAAAGTCCAGACCTGAATCCAATCGAGAATCTGTGGAAAGAACTGAAAACTGCTGTTCACAAATGCTCTCCATCCAACCTCACTGAGCTCGAGCTGTTTTGCAAGGAGGAATGGGCAAAAATTTCAGTCTCTCGATGTGCAAAACTGATAGAGACATACCCCAAGCGACTTACAGCTGTAATCGCAGCAAAAGGTGGCGCTACAAAGTATTAACTTAAGGGGCTGAATAATTTTGCACGCCAATTTTTCAGTTTTTATTTGTTAAAAAGTTTGAAATATCCAATAAATTTCGTTCCACTTCATGATTGTGTCCCACTTGTTGTTGATTCTTCACAAAAATTACAGTTTCATATCTTTATGTTTGAAGCCTGAAATGTGGCAAAAGGTCGCAAAGTTCAAGGGGCCGAATACTTTCGCAAGGCACTG
>JAGXEW010000895.1:0-43364 GCA_030684275.1 Acipenser oxyrinchus oxyrinchus | reverse complement strand
CATTTTCTCCCAGTGCTGAGCGGCACACATGTGTTGATCCGGACGGACAGCACAACAGTAGTAGCGTATATCAACCACCAGGGAGGCCTTCGGTCTCCGGGGTTGCATCGCATAGCTTTCAAGCTATTAGTATGGGCTCAGGCCAACCTGCAGTCCCTGCGGGCGACGCACATTCCGGGAGTGGCGAACTCGGCAGCAGATCTCCTCTCCAGGAAAGGTCCGCATCCATCAGAGTGGCGTCTCCACCCTCAGACACTGGAGCGCATTTGGGAACGGTTCGGGAAGGCGCAGGTCGATCTGTTCACTTTGGCGGAAACGACACATTGCCCCCTATGGTACACCCTCCATCGCTCAGGCGGTCCACTAGGCGTAGACGCCCTAGTGCACGTTTGGCCCAAAGCGTTTTTTTATGCTTTTCCTCCTATATTGTTGCTCCTGGCTTTCCTGGAAAAAGTCCGGTCAGAGAAAGCATCAGTTCTCCTAGTGGCCCCCAGGTGGCCCAGGAGGATATGGTTTGTGACCCTGTGTATGGCCAGCCCAGGGAGATTCCACTTCGTCAGGATCTCCTCACTCAGGCACAGGGCTCCCTTTGGCAACCAGATCCAGGCAGGTTCCGGTTGTGGATCTGGCCCCTGAAAGGGACCGCTGGTTAGCCCTAGGGCTGTCGGACGCGGTTGTGAGCACTATGCAGAATGCTAGGACAGACTCCACTAGGTCTTTGTATACTTACAAGTGGAAGTGTTTTCAAGCCTGGTATCTGGCTAGGAGCCATGACCCCATTACCTGCCGTACGCCAGTTATATTGCAGTTCCTGCAGGAACTGCTTGACGCTGGACGGTCCCCTTCCACCTTGGAAGTGTATTTAGCGGCTATCTCTGCTTGTCATGCCCTGTAGATTCTATGTCTCCGGGTGCGCATTTTTTGGCTACGCGCTTTCTTAAAGGCGCACAGCGATTCGTAACCAAGCATAGATCTCCATATTTTTGTAAAATGACTTTACACTTACTTCAAAAGATGCAACGTGTTTCAGTAAATTCAAACGATAAACTTCGCATCCCGCGCAGAGGGAGAACACAAACGTAAAACGTCATTCAGTGGGGTTGGCATTTCAGGGGAGATGAAGGGAGGTTTCAGTTCCGAGTGACTGTTTTCTAAGCATTATTTGTGAATGCTTATTCACCACTGCTACACCCCGTTAGAAAATGGACTGTGTTGCATTTTTTTTTAAATTATTCATCATTTAATCATAAAATCACAATTTATAAGATTAAATACGCTACTATACCTCCTGGGCACTGCCAATAGGGTCACACGACTGCGATACTGCACACCGATTGGCTCAGTGGATATGTTGGATTTTGCTGAATTAGAAGCCTGGCGTATAGCGCGTTATGGAAAGAAGCGATCATTTGAGTTGTATTTAACGTGGTGTATGTCGTGTTTTGAGGACAAAGGACATTGAACATCAGAAAGTAGGCACTGTGAGATGAATGATCCTGCTTTTAGCTCAGTTTTGGTGCGAATGGCATATATCGCGTTTTGCATCTAAACTCTTCATATGTATATTCCCGATTGTGGAGCTGCATTTGTGCCATATAAAAATGTGAGAAACGTCATCCATGCAGGGCTGCCGAGAGCCGTCATGGGCTCCAGGGAAGGATTGGTATGTCCCGCTGCCGACCCCGTCCTCTCGGTGGGCCTGCATCTGTGTGTGTCCATCTGTCTGCGGTTATTGTTCTTATACAGTTCTACAGTTATTATTATTTATTTCTTAGCAGAAGCCCCCTTATCCAGGGTGACTTACAATTGTTACAAGATATGACATTATTTTTAGATACAATTATCTTTTTTTTTCTGGAGCAATCTAGATAAAGTACCTTGCTCAAAGGTACAGCAGTAGTGTCCCCCACCCGGGATTGAACCCATGACCCTCCCGTCAAGAGTCCAGAGCCCTAACCACTACTCCACACTGCTGCCCATACAGTGGTTATGCACCATACAGCGTGGTGAACATGGTTTATATTTTCTGCACTCTTAAGGATAGTTCATACACTGGTACAGGGTGGTCTGTCAGCCCTGTCGACTCACCCATATGTGTTCGTGGGTTGCTTTGAGCACCCTATGAGATATTCAGATACAAATAAGCCCTGTATAAAGCTAATTTGATTCGAATCAAATGCAAAATTTGAAATGTATGCATTTTTTCAGTACCAAACAATAATAATGAGAAAGCCTCTTCGAATTCAATTAGATAACTAATTTATACAGGCCAATTTACAATTGTGACATTATTATTATAATTATTTACATACAATTACTCATTTATACACTTGGGTCTTTTTTACTGGACCAATCTAGGTAAAGCAGCAATGTGTCCCCCACATGTGATTGAAGTGCTCTAACCGCTACTCCACAGATGCTGCAAGCGATGAATCACTAGTGTCTCGTTGTATAACTAAATCTCGGCAGTTTCCGACAAGTTTTTCTAACGTGCGAGGAACTACCTCGTATATATTTACATGAAACTTGTACTTTTTAAATAGGTATATAATTGTCAATTGCTGTGGATAAACGCATCAGTCAAATCAATTAATATGACATGTATTTTTCTAGCTTGCTATTTATTAATTAATTTATACATTTATAATATAAACATGTATTCATTTCTACATTTATTTATTTGAAAATATGTATTTCTAAGTGTATTTATTCCTCTATGCATTTGTTTAAATCATTTATTTATTTCTACCAAATAAATTATTCCTTTATTTATTTTTAATTAAATGAGGAACTACAGTTTATCAGAGATTTAGACAAGGAAGCTACATGCCACTCTTGTGTACAATTCCATTCTATGGTATCTACCAAACAAACAGGAAACTGGAAATTTTCAAACAGGAAATTGTAGAAAATTTCTAGAATCGAGCATGTCGTTCAGGTTTTCAGCGAAAGCTGGTCAGGCATGGATGTAAGCTTAAAAAATTAATGCATTTCAATAACTGCGCAGTGGCACAGCGGGCTAAGGTCGTGTGCTCTTCAAGGACGTCATGTTGCAAGTTCAAACCACTGTAATTTTTTTCCTGCGATATGTGCTGTTTTAAAACATAAATAAATTGTTTAATATAAATGGTGTGGATATCAAACTGCTTGCATACCCTGGTTTGTTTTGACGTTGACCAACATGTGGAATCACGTGATTGGTAGATGTCCAGTTATTTAGCTTTTCTGTTTGAAAAGTCGCTACACACCCTTAAAAAGTAAACGGAAGAGGAAGAAGGAGAATGTCAATTTTACCTTAGTTTGACCACTTATATATCATTGTGTATAAGAGGTAGAGTTTTAGGCAGGTGTGAAAAAATGCTGTAAAGTAAGAATGCTTTCAAAAATAGACATGTCAATAGATTATATTTATCAATTAACTAAATGCAAAGTGAGTGAACAGAAGAAAAATCTAAATCAAATCCATATTTGGTGTGACCACCCTTTGCCTTCAAAACAGCATCAATTCTTCTAGGTACACTTGCACAAAGTCAGGGATTTTGTAGGCATATAGTCAGGTGTATGATTAAACAATTATACCAAACAGGTGCTAATGATCATCAAGTCAATATGTAGGTTGAAACACAATCATTAACTGAAACAGAAACAGCTGTGTAGGAGGAATAAAACTGGGTGAGGAACAGCCAAACTCAGCTAACAAGGTGAGGTTGCTGAAGACAGTTTACTGTCAAAAGTCATACACCATGGCAAGACTGAGCACAGCAACAAGACACAAGGTAGTTATACTGCATCAGCAAGGTCTCTCCCAGGCAGAAATTTCAAGGCAGACAGGGGTTTCCAGATGTGCTGTCCAAGCTCTTTTGAAGAAGCACAAAGAAACGGGCAACGTTGAGGACCGTAGACGCAGTGGTCGGCCAAGGAAACTTACTGCAGCAGATGAAAGACACATCATGCTTACTTCCCTTCGCAATCGGATGATGTCCAGCAGTGCCATCAGCTCAGAATTGGCAGAAAAAAGTGGGACCCTGGTACACCCATCTACTGTCCGGTGAAGTCTGGTCAGAAGTGGCCTTCATGGAAGACTTGCGGGCAAAAAGCCATACCTCCGACGTGGAAACAAGGCCAAGCGACTCAACTATGCACGAAAACACAGGAACTGGGGTGCAGAAAAATGGCAGCAGGTGCTCTGGACTGATGAGTCAAAATTTGAAATATTTGGCTGTAACAGAAGGCAGTTTGTTCGCCGAAGGGCTGGAGAGCGTACACAAATGAGTGTCTGCAGGCAACAGTGAAGCATGGTGGAGGTTCCTTGCAAGTTTGGGGCTGCATTTCTGCAAATGGAGTTGGGGATTTGGTCAGAATTAATGGTCTCCTCAATGCTGAGAAGTACAGGCAGATACTTATCCATCATGCAATACCATCAGGGAGGCATCTGATTGGCCCCAAATTTATTCTGCAGCATGACAACGACCCCAAACATACAGCGAAAGTCATTAAGAACTATCTTCAGCGTAAAGAAGAACAAGGAGTCCTGGAAGTGATGGTATGGCCCCAACAGAGCCCTGATCTCAACATCATCGAGTCTGTCTGGGATTACATGAAGAGAGAGAAGCAACTGAGGCTGCCTAAATCCACAGAAGAACTGTGGTTAGTTCTCCAAGATGTTTGGGCCAACCTACCTGCCGAGTTCCTTCAAAAACTGTGTGCAAGTGTACCTAGAAGAATTGATGCTGTTTTGAAGGCAAAGGGTGGTCACACCAAATATTGATTTGATGTAGATTTTTCTTCTGTTCACTCACTTTGCATTTTGTTAATTGATAAATATAAACTATTAACATGTCTATTTTTGAAAGCATTCTTACTTTACAGCATTTTTTCACACCTGCCTAAAACTTTTGCACAGTACTGTACGTTTTTTTTCACATTTGAGTTAAGAAAGTTTCAGACTTTTGATACTGGTACAGATGGTAATTCTAAGAGATTTAGTTTTGCCGCTGCAACATGGTAAAAACAGCTAAACTCTCTGAGCTGTATAGAGACTCCCGGTAGTTTCAAACAAGTTTTTCTAACTTGTACGATGAACTACCGTTCCTCTCAATACATAATTATATATATATTGTAAACGAGTGGTAGTGTGGTGCTACTGGACACCGGCGTTTTCTTCCCGACGGACAGAACTGGACTCGCTGCGTATTCAGGTGGGAAACTTTATTTACAATATTTACACAAGTTTGTACTTAATCAAGAGCGTTATTTGCCCTGTACGGGCCACTAACTAACTCACTTCTTCTCCCCTCTCTATGCTACTTCGAGACAACCAAGAATGTCCAGACCCTGCACACCGGTAAGCAGGATATGGGTTCCCTCTGGCAAAGTAGCCGCGCACATCGGTAAGTAGCGGAGGGGCTCCCTCTGGTGGAGTGTGCCAGGAACACAGGTAAGTAGAGGTTGGGCTCCCTCTGGTGGAGTGAGCCAGGAACACAGGTAAGTAGAGGTTGGGCTCCCTCTGGTGGAGTGAGCCAGGAACACAGGTAAGTAGAGGTTGGGTTCCCTCTGGTGGAGTGAGCCAGGAACACAGGTAAGTAGAGGTTGGGCTCCCTCTGGTGGAGTGAGCCAGGAACACAGGTAAGTAGAGGTTGGGCTCCCTCTGGTGGAGTGAGCCAGGAACACAGGTAAGTAGAGGTTGTGCTCCCTCTGGTGGAGTGTGCCAGCCACACAGGATAGTAGAGGTTGGGCTCCCTCTGGTAAAGTTAGCCAGGAACACAGGTAAGTTGAGGTTGGGCTCCCTCGGTTGGTTATCACCTGGAACACAGAGAAACAGACAACAGCGGCTCCCTCTGGTGGAGTGAGCCCGGAACACAAGCAAGTGAAGTCCAGGATGTGTGGGAGGGTTACCACCACAGCCGAGTCCCAGGATGTCTACAGGTGGGTGCTGGATCCCTTAAGAGGAATGCCGGGATACTGGTGCTTCCGCCACAGTGACTGGTTTTATATGAGCCAAGTCCAGGCAGTAAATAAATAATATCCAAAACCGCAGTCTTGTGTTTCAGTTCCTTGTTCTATGAACGCTTCCCGCAACGGGGTGCAGTTCGCTGCTCCTGCAGCTAGTAACCAAACAGTGCCTTAACCAGTCCCGGGTCATATGAGCAACTCTATTGGTAGAACAGTATAGGCTGCTGTGTCTGCGCACCACAGGCACCCAAGGATACCCCGTGGGACGCCTAATAATAGCAGCGTAGAGAGCAGTAAAACACAGCAGTTTAACCAAATCGTAAAAATGGAACAAAAAAAAACAAAAAAGACTGCCTCAACAATAGGTAAAACGCGCTAAACTAAACTTTCATAAATTAACTACGACTGAAATGTAAAGCACTTACTATACCTTTCACAGTAACACAGGAAGATAGAATAGATTCCCAAAGCTTGCGCAGGCAGGACAATCGGGCGGTGTTCCCCACAATCACACAACACCCCGATTGTTCTGCTCTGCTCCTTTTAAACTGTGTAACCCCGCCCTACCAATTGACGCTGAGCCTTCAGGGGCGTGTAGTTTCCTTTCCAGCGACGCCATTCTTTAAAGGTGTCGCTGCTATTTTCTTCGCAATATATATATACAGTACTGTGCAAAAGTTTTAGGCAGGTGTGAAAAAATGCTGTAAAGTAAGAATGCTTTCAAAAATAGACATATTAATAGATTATATTTATCAATTAACTAAATGCAAAGTGAGTGAACAGAAGAAAAATCTAAATCAAATCCATATTTGGTGTGACAACCCTTTGCCTTCAAAACAGCATCAATTCTTCTAGGTACACTTGCACAAAGTCAGGGATTTTGTAGGCATATAGTCAGGTGTATGATTAAACAATTATACCAAACAGGTGCTAATGATCATCAATTCAATATGTAGGTTGAAACACAATCATTAACTGAAGCAGAAACAGCTGTGTAGGAGGAATAAAACTGGGTGAGGAACAGCCAAACTCAGCTAACAAGGTGAGATTGCTGAAGACAGTTTACTGTCAAAAGTCATACACCATGGCAAGACTGAGCACAGCAACAAGACACAAGGTAGTTATACTGCATCAGCAAGGTCTCTCCCAGGCAGAAATTTCAAGGCAGACAGGGGTTTCCAGATGTGCTGTCCAAGCTCTTTTGAAGAAGCACAAAGAAACGGGCAATGTTGAGGACCGAGACGCAGTGGTCGGCCAAGGAAACTTACTGCAGCAGATGAAAGACACATCATGCTTACTTCCCTTCAGAATCGGAAGATGTCCAGCAGTGCCATCAGCTCAGAACTGGCAGAAAACAGTGGGACCCTGGTACACCCATCTACTGTCCGGAGAAGTCTGGTCAGAAGTGGCCTTCATGGAAGACTTGTGGCCAAAAGCCATACCTCCGACGTGGGAAACAAGGCCAAGCGACTCAACTATGCACGAAAACACAGGAACTGGGGTGCAGAAAATGGCAGCAGGTGCTCTGGACTGATGAGTCAAAATTTGAAATATTTGGCTGTAGCAGAAGGCAGTTTGTTCGCCGAAGGGCTGGAGAGCGACACTAATGAGTGTCTGCAGGCAACAGTGAAGCATGGTGGAGGTTCCTTGCAAGTTTGGGGCTGCATTTCTGCAAATGGAGTTGGGGATTTGGTCAGAATTAATGGTCTCCTCAATGCTGAGAAGTACAGGCAGATACTTATCCATCATGCAATACCATCAGGGAGGCATCTGATTGGCCCCAAATTTATTCTGCAGCATGACAACGACCCCAAACATACAGCGAAAAGTCATTAAGAACTATCTTCAGCGTAAAGAAGAACAAGGAGTCCTGGAAGTGATGGTATGGCCCCCACAGAGCCCTGATCTCAACATCATCGAGTCTGTCTGGGATTACATGAAGAGAGAGAAGCAACTGAGGCTGCCTAAATCCACAGAAGAACTGTGGTTAGTTCTCCAAGATGTTTGGGCCAACCTACCTGCCGAAGTTCCTTCAAAAACTGTGTGCAAGTGTACCTAGAAGAATTGATGCTTGATGCTGTTTTGAAGGCAAAGGGTGGTCACACCAAATATGGATTTGATTTAGATTTTTCTTCTGTTCACTCACTTTGCATTTAGTTAATTGATAAATATAATCTATTAACATGTCTATTTTTGAAAGCATTCTTACTTTACAGCATTTTTCACACCTGCCTAAAATTTTTGCACAGTACTGTATATATATATATATATATATATATATATATATATATATATATATATATATATATATATATATATATATATATTAGCTCAAAGAGCCAGCTGCCTCAACGCTTCGATATGTTGCACATATCTTTCTCAAGGAGCCTGTGTTTGAATCAAAACATTGGAGGTATTTATAGGTTTTGACGGCATGACAACTACTTGTTATTGTTTATATTCAAATCTATGATTTATTCTTACATGATGTAATGCTGTTCTATATATTGTGACATCATTTTTACTTCTATCTTTGAATCTGTATTAATTCTAATTAACATTACTTTATATAAATTTATATTTTTATTATATCATGCAATGTTGGCTCTGAGGATCAGTCTAGATATGGCCTATGTATATATATATATATATATATATATATATATATATATATATATATATATATATATATATATATATATATATATATACATACACACACATACACACACACATACATAATTTTTTTAATTTTTTTAACATTTTGTGTTATTACACAGTAATTAGTTACTTCTCTCATGAGCCGAGTGCAGATGAGGTTGAGGAGGTGGCGTATCTTCCCCAGTTCTGTGCTGCCAGTCCCTGCTGGCCTGCTGAGAGCCGCCGCGTAGCTGAGCTCGGCCTGCTGCTGGTCTGGCTGGGTGAGGTGGTGGGCAGGGCCGGGGCCCGGGTCTGCTCGGCTGGGCTGGGCTGGGGGGGTGTCTTTTGTGCTATCCTTGTTGAGGATGCTGGCTCCTGGAGGCCCTCTTGGCTGGCTCTGGGCTGGGCTGCACTTTGTAGATGCTGGGGGCTCTCCTGTTGCTCTGTGGGGGGCTGGCAGGGTCTCGGCAAAGGGCGATGTCCTTCAGGGTTTTTGTGAAGATCAGTACTCCTTGTTTGTGGAGGTGTACATGATCATACAGGTTGGGCAGGAGATCTCCGCGTTGACCCTGTGGATGGTGTGAGGGTAGAATCCTTCCTGGGCAGCAGGGTGGAGATGATGATTTCTGAGTGTGAGAATTCCTGTGTGGCCTCTCTGCCACTCTCCGGATGGACTTGGCCACTTTCTCCTGCTGGGCCCGCAGGTCGTTGGTGCCGGTGTGGGTGAGGATGTGGCTGGGTGAGCAGAAGGTCGACTTGGGCAGCGCCTGCAGGGCCCTTTCCATCGTCGGGCACCAGATCTTTGAGACCTTCCATCCAGGGAAGAAGCGCTGCTCATTAATGTACTTCCCGTTGGAGTGGATCAGCAGGGCTACCTCTGTTGCGCTGTCAGCCTGTCTGTCTGAGGGGGTCGGTGCTGTGTCTGGGTCAAACTGCATGTTGGGAGTGTCAGGTTCCCACTGGGAGTTTGTGTCTTCGTTCCGTGTGTGATTGGTGGTGTGTGTCGGTGTGTCTGGCTGTTATAGTGGTTGTGTTGTGGTGTGTGTGTGTGTGTGTGTGTGTGTGTGTGTGTGTGTGTGTGTGTGTGTGTGTGTGTGTGTGTGTGTGTGTGTGTGTGTGTGTGTGTGTGTGTGTGTGTGTGTGTGAGTGTGTGTGTGTGGCTGGGGTGCTGTTTGTGTAGTGGTGTGTGTGTGTCGGTGCCGACTGGGTTGCTGTGTTCCCTGTGGTGTTGCTGTGAGGGGCTGTGTGTTTGTGCAGCTGCTCCCTCAGGCTCTGCACATTCTTCTCTCTGCACTGCAGCTCTTCTCTCATTCCCGTTAGCTCCCTCCTCAGAGTCTCCTTGTCCTGCTGCAGCTCTTTCACCTCAGCCTGCAGCTCACTGACTGGGGCTTTGTACTTATTTTTGGTCTGGCTGAGCTGGTCTTTAAGCTGCTGTGTGAGCTCGCTGTCTGAGAGCTTGGTCAACACCACCTCTCCGAGCTCCACCAACTCCCCCTCCATCAGGGACAGGCTCTGCTTCAGCTGTGAGACTGTGCTGTGGAGCTCTGGAGGCTGGTCTGGGCCAAGAGGGTCAGTGTCTCCTGGAGCTGTGCTCTCGCTGTTCAGTGTTGTCTGAGTGTTGTCAGGGGCAATGCTTGCTGCTGTGGGGATGTTGATCTCAGCTTCCGCACTATTTTCTTTTTCTGTTTTTGGTTTTTCTGTTTCTGTCAGATTTTTTAGGGCCAGGAATTTTTCTTCGAAAC
Organism: Acipenser oxyrinchus oxyrinchus; assembly: GCA_030684275.1. Taxonomy (NCBI): domain Eukaryota; kingdom Metazoa; phylum Chordata; class Actinopteri; order Acipenseriformes; family Acipenseridae; genus Acipenser; species Acipenser oxyrinchus. Next base: position 33,030 of record JAGXEW010000895.1, on the reverse strand, counting down.
ACATCCGACTGGCCTCACTGCCCTGCACCATGATCGTGCCATTTTGATATATATTTATTGTAAGCACTGTGTTTACAGGGCCTGCCTTTACCTATGCCTCCTTTTCTGCTGTGCCCTGGTATATTCTGTATAGAACAGCAGGTTGGTCGTTACAGTCCTGTCTCTATTCTGGGAGCAGTCTGCAATGAGAGTCTCTGGGCTCTCTCTCAGCACTCTGTGCTTGTGCAGCTCCCTGTCAATTCGAAGACGACCACCAAACATTATGTATGGGATATTCCTGCCCATTGGGTAGGTATCGCTGAGCTCTTTATATCAGAGCTGCCAATAGGCCCCTTCTTTGGATGATGCACTCGGTCCCGCCCAGCAAGGGTATAAAACTACTATCTAACGGAAGCCATTTCTCTTTTTCCTTCTCAAGATGGTACAGTAAGACCTCTGTGTTTAGCTGAGCGTATTGATAAGAAAAGAGTTTCTCGAGTCTAGTCGATTGTATTTCCTTTGCATTCATGCTGAAAGCTGGCTTGCCGCTTTCCTGAAATCAACGACTTTGAAAAGACCGAGTCTTTTGCCTTCTGTCTTTCTGTCTTTCAGCGCCTCCTCGCCGTGGTAGGCCGCTCTTGTATCTGTCTGTCGTGTGTGAGCGACTGCCTGTGCAGTCACCCACGAACGGTTGTCTTTTCTTCCAGAGAGTACACAGTTCCTCCACGGGGCTAGGCTCTGCTGCATCCCCGCTGTCGAGTAGACCCTCTTGGCTGTGTAGGCCCGCCCGCTGCGGTGGGTTCGGGCACAAAAAAAAAAAAAAAGGGTCGAGCTGTGCTTGCATCTACACTGCTGCACGGGCATACAACGGCCTGCAACGCCAGCATCCCGCAGGAGGACAAGCATTCCCACGCGGCGTTGCTTAAGGTGCAACATGCCACCTCAGCCCTTGAAAAGGAGGTGGCGTGTAACATCTGCGAGGCTTTCCAGCCCTGGGTGAAGGAAGCTTGTCTGGGGAGGGGTACTACTCGAGGTATTTTCTGGTACCCAAGAAGGACAGCGGGTTTCACCCCATCTTAGACCCGAGGCTCCTCAACAGGTTCTTAAAAGAAAGGAGGTTCCAAATGCTGACGCACCGTCACATTCTCCAGTCCATCCGGCCGGGCGACTGGTTCACCACCGTGGACTTACGGGACGCGTATTTTCATATTCCCATTCATCCAGAGCACAGAAAGTATCTCCTCTTTTCCTTTCAGGGGAGCATTTACGCATTTGCTGTGCTGCTGTGCTCCTTGTACGTTCTCAAACTGCATGGACCCTATCCTGGCTCCTTCGTGAAATTTCATGCCTCAATGATTATGAAAAAATCTTATTCAACGTGCAAAACCATTTCAAGCGGTCTCAAGAATGTCTCCAGTTTCCACTAGCAAGAAGTTGCCTCACCAGCAGAGGGTTCAGAAAGTGCATGGCCAAACCTTTCACCTGCCCTTGCCTCTTCAGGAAACACTGAGCAAACTGCCCCTGCCAAACCAAGCCTTGCCAGATGACTTGGAACTGCACATCCTGGTACGCAGTGCACCAACAAAGTCCAAAACTGTTTGGGAAGACATTGTGGATGTCAATAAAGTGTATAATGCTTCATGGAAGTTGAAGGAAATCAATCCTTTCTACAAAGACATCATCTCGCCACAAAACTGTCAACTTGCTTACTAAATCACAACTTGAACGTATTTCAATGCCATTCTGACAATGAAGAAGAAGATGACAATGAAATCACTGTGGAGGAAACAACCAAAGAACAACCTCACCCCAAAGAACCTTTGCTACGTAAGGTTCAACCGGAGGAAGAAGCTGTCATTTACCACAATTACACAATACATCCCATACACAGTGAAAGAAAGAAAGGTACAACTACTGATCTTTACCAAATGCTTCACATACAGGATGACGCTCTGGAATACTGGTGGAAAAAACTAGACCTGCTGTGTTCCCAGACTTGTACACTCACAGAATTCATGGACTGCATGCTGAACGGACGCCCCATTTGAATCCAACAGAGTTTGTCAAAGCTCGGCTTCAGTCATGCCACGTGCAATTTAGGCTGAATCAGCAATATATCTTTCACCTGCAGCATCAGGCCAATCTTCGCCAGATTAACGGAGGCATTTACCACAAGCTGAAGGTGCACCGTCCCCGGGAACGTAGCACAGTGGTTGCAACAGGTGTCCAATGATGACCTTGCATCTGATCTTACCACGATTTTCTCCAGTTTAAAGAACACTCCACAACACTGGCGTAAACTAAGAAATGATGTGGATGCTAGGACTCAAGCAACATGGTTTGTCACACTGAGTCCTGCAGAATGGACCTGGACTGACCTGGGACAATACATAAAGGAGGTGAATGGACCAGGGTTTGCAAACATGCCCATCAGTGAACTTGTTGCACGAGATCCTGTCAGTGTATCTTGGTTCATGCACAACAAGTTTCTTGCAATCTTGAATTTTATCACATCCCCAAATGGCCCTCTGGGGAAAGTTACACATTACTTTTGCCACAGAGAGGACCAGGGTCGTGGAATGCAACACTTCCACATGCTTCTTTTTAGCTTTTCCAAAACTTATTGGCGTTTCCCCCCAACTCACAAATTGCACAGTACATTAATCAACATGTTATCTGTACCATCCCAAATGACCTGATAGCACCTGTAGAGACCGTGTCTTGAAATGGCAGCAACATAAATGTAACAAGTTCTGTCTAACATCCAAGAAAATCAAAAACAAGGTGGTGATAGCTTGTCGCTTTGGATTTCCCAGAAAAGAACAAACCATGGTGGTAATCCGAGACGTGGCTGAGACCTTTGCTGTCCGGAAAGCACTCAAACCTCATGGCAGACTCTATGATCTACCACGGAGTAGTACAGTAGTCAGAACCAATGACTGCAATCCATTTTGCTAGCTTGGGAAGGCAATATGGATATTCAGTTCATATGTGAACAATCTACAGCCCTCAACCACTACATTACAAAATACCTCTCAAAACCTGAGAAGAGTTTTGCCCTTGTAGCATGAATGACATAAACTCAAACAAGTCTCTGGCCAGCAGACTGTGGAATGTTGCACTCCGCAGCTTGTCCAACAGAGAATGTGGTGCACTTGAAGCAGCAGACACTCTCCTAGGCTTCCCTCTCTATGGCACAGATCCGCAGATCAAGTGGATTGATGTATCAAAGGTATCTAGCCGCCGGCTGAAATCCAAGGAACACATTGACATGCTAGCAAAAGAAAATCCTGACTCAACTGACATCTACTTTCCTTCCTGGATTGACTCATACTACCCAAAACGCCCAGAGGCTCTGCAAGACATGAGCTTCTATGATTTGAAACCCGTTGTCACCAAAATCCAGGCTTTAGGAGACGCGATCCCCAAAACCAACACTCAGGTGAGGTCGCTACTGGGATTAGCCGGTTATTACTGCTGGTTTATCCCCGAGTATGCCACAGTGGTTAACCCTTTAGTCGACCTCACCAAAGAGTGCACCAAATTTAATTAAGTGGTCAGCTGAGTGTCAGGGGGCGTTTGATACTGTTAAGCGAAGACTTTGCCAGGCCCCCATTCTCATCACACCAGATTTCACCAAGTCATCCTCCACACCGATGCGTCGGACGTAGGTTTGGGTGCGGTCTTGTCCCAAAAGGTAGATGGAGTAGAACACCCAATACTGTACATCAGTAAAAAACATGCTACCTCGGGAACACAACTACTCCGTAGTCAAAAAGGATTGTTTGGCCATTAAATGGGCTACTCACTCTTTACGATACTGCCTGCTGGGACACTCATTTGATCTTGTCACAGACCACGCCCCACTAAAGTGGTTAAGCACAATGAAGGATGGCAATGCCCGGAAAACTCGGTGGTATCTGGCGTTGCAGCCCTTCAATTACCACATGGTACACCGTGCGGGGAAAGACCACCAAAATACAGATTATTTTTCCCAGGAGGGGGGAGTAATGGGAAAGATTCAGCCGAGTGTTCCTTCGGCTCCACTCTGAGCGGTGGGATATGTGACAGAAAGACAATGATTCTTGGTGATAAATCTATCTCCCGACCTGTGAGGGTGCTAAGTAACAGGAACAGAGTACCCTGGACTGCGTGGCCTGACACTTCATTCCAAGGGTTAAAAGGAAGTCGGTCATCTAGAAAGGGGGGCGGAGCTTCGATACACAAACTCATTGACCTGGAAGGGAAATGATGTGGCAGCTGCGGATTGGAGGAGCGGCTGCAATCGTTTACCAAGAGGTCATGAGTGACGGTATAAATAGGGGTCGAAGCGATGAAATCTGTTCCTTTGTTTTGGTTATTTATGAAAGTGACCTGGAAGGACCTGTGTTTCGTGTATCTGTATCGTGAGTGTTTGTCTTGTTCTGTCTATTTGTTTGTTTGTATTCACTAGACAGCTAACACGTTCCGGAGCTGTCACCAGAGGCCAGTACAAACCCGGAACAGCTCTGCACTCGTATCACAAATAACTGTATTTGCACCACTAGCACTCATTCACACACCAACGGACTATTATTTTGGGACAAACCCGGGGATTTATCTTTTAAAACATCATTTATTGTTTACTGTTTGTTTTGCTGTCAGGCACTGGACAAATTTTGCACCTGGATTATAATTGTCTGTCTGTTCATTGATCACCTGCACTTGCACACCGTCAACCACTTTGCCACACACCCATATATAAAAGTGGAGACAAATTCGACCCCAATAACTACCAAGGCATCTGTGTGAGCAGTAATCTGGGGAAGGTGTTCTGCAGTATCATTAACGCCCGGATACTGGCCTTCCTTACCGAGCACAGTGTCTTGAGTAAGAGTCAGATTGGATTCCTACCAAACCACCGCACTTCTGCTCATGTTTACACCCTACACACCCTAATAAATAAACACGTCCATCAAACTAATAAAGGAAAAATATTCGCCTGCTTTATAGACTTTAAAAAGGCATTTGATTCAATTTGGCATAAAGGACTATTTCTTAAACTTCACTACTTCACTGTGAAAATTGGCAACAAAAAAACAGAATTCTTCACACAGGGGCGTGGAGTGAGACAGGGCTGCACTCTGAGCCCAACATTGTTCAACATCTCTAAGAGGCTATGTGGTCCAGTGGTTAAAGAAATGGGCTTGTAACCAGGAGGTCCCCCGGTTCAAATCCCACCTCGGCCACTTGTGTGATCCTGAGCAAGTCACTTAACCTCCTTGTGCTCCGTCTTTCGGGTGAGACGTGATTGTAAGTGACTCTGCAGCTGATGCATAGTTCACACACCCTACTCTCTGTAAGTCGCCTTGGATAAAGGCGTCTGCTAAATAAACAAATAATAATAATAATCAATGAGCTGGCTACAGTGCTGGAACAGTCTGCAGCCCCTGGCCTCACTACATGACACTGAAATGCTCTACGCAGATGACCTGGTCCTGCTGTCACCCACAGAGCAGCAGAGCAGTCTACAGCAGAGCCTGTCACTGCTAGAGCAGTACTGTCAGACCTGGGCCCTGGCAGTAAACATGAATAAAACCAGAGTCATGATATTCCAGAAAAAAGCCAGATCTCAGGGAAATAAGTACCACTTCACTCTGGACAACAGCACCCTAGAGCACACCAGCAGCTACACCTATCTGGGTCTGACCATCAGTGCATCAGGGAGCTTTAACCTGGCAGTGAATGCACTAAAGGAGAAGCATGCAGGGCTTTTCATGCCATAAAGAGGAGGCTCTATAATATAAATCCCCCCGTCACAATTTGGCTCAATTTTTGAACGTGTGATTCAGCCAATTGCTCTCTATGGCAGTGAAGTGTGGGGTCCAATCACCAACCAGAACTACACAAAATGGGACAAACACCCCACAGAAACCCTGCATGCAGAGTTCTGCAAAAACATCATGAAATTACAAAGAAAAACACCAAACAATGCATGCAGGGCTGAATTAGGCCTTTATCCACTGATTATTCACATCCAAAAAAGAGCATTAAAATACTGGCTTCATCTAAACAATAGTGACCTAAACTCACGCCACCATAAAGCTCTGTAATACCAAGAGCTCACCCAGAAAAGAGTCCCCTCAGCCAGCTGGTCCTGAAGCTCTCCAAGCTGAGCAACACTGACATCAGTCAGCTTCAGGACAGCACTGCAAAAACAATTCCAATTAGTGTCAACCAAATTAGTGTCAACCGGAAACACTCCTATCTGGACCATTGGGATACAAACACTAAAACACAAAACACACAAGAGTGCTATCGGACCCTAAATACAAATTACACCCTGCCAGAATACCTAGTAACTGTCAGAAACACAAAGCAGAGGCAGATCCCAACCAAATATCAGCTCAGTGACCACAACCTGGCCATTAAAAAAGGCTGACAGAGCCAAACTTGGCTGGACAGGGATAACAGGCTCGTGGTCACGGTGAGACAGGAGAGGTCGAGACAGAGATTCACTTCCTGACACAGTGTGAAAAAATATAAAAACATAAGGGACATTTTCTTCCCAAAATTCGGCGATTTAGTCCCAGAATTCCCCAGAATGAGTGATACCCAGAAGCTGTCAATTCTGTCAAAAAGGCTGGTCAATACGTGGAGACCTGTCATAACATGAGAGACAAACAGTGAACATGTCACACTAGAGAGGGAAAAGAGAGAGCGAGGAAGGGAGGGATTCTGTCTAATATAGAGGCAGGGAGGAGGGATTCTGTTTAATGCAGAGGGAGGGAAGGGGGTACTGTTTAATATAAGAAAATAAGAACATAAAAAAAGTTTACAAACGAGAGCGGGCCATTTGGCCCATCTTGCTCCTTTGGTTGTTAGTAGCTTATTGATCCCAGAATCTCATCAAGCAGCTTCTTGAAGGATCCCAGGGTGTCAGCTTCAACAACATTACTGGGGAGTTGGTTCCAGACCCTCACATTTCTCTGTGTAAAAAAGTGCCTCCTATTTTCTGTTCTGAATGCCCGTTCTAATCTCCATTTGTGACCTCAGGTTAAAAAAGTCCCCTGGGTCGACATTGTCTATACCTTTTAGAATTTTGAATGCTTGAATCAGATCACTGCGTAGTCTTCTTTGTTCAAGGCTCAATTCTTTTAGCCTATCTGCATACGACAAGCCTTTAAAACCCGGGATAATTCTGGTTGCTCTTCTTTGCACTCTTTCTACAGCAGCAATATCCTTTTTGTAACGAGGTGACCAGAACTGAACACAGTATTCCAGATGAGGTCTTACTAATGCATTGTAAAGTTTTAACACTACTTCCCTTGATTTAAATTCAACACTTCTCACAATATATCCGAGCATCTTGTTAGCCTTTTTTATAGCTCCCCCACATTGTCTAGATGAAGACATTTCCGAGTCAACATAAACTCCTAGGTCTTTTTCATAGATTCCTTCTTCAATTTCAGTATCTCCCATATGATATTTATAATGCACATTTTTATTGCCTGCATGCAATACTTTACACTTTTCTCTATTAAATGTCATTTGCCATGTGTCTGCACAGTTCTGAATGCTGTCTAGATCATTTTGAATGACCTTTGCTGCTGCAACAGTGTTTGCCACTCCTCCTATTTTTGTGTCGTCTGCAAATTTAACAAGTTTGCTTTCTATACCGTAATCTAAATCATTAATGTAGATTAGGAATAGCAGAGGACCTAATACTGATCCCTGTGGTACACCACTGGTTACCTCGCTCCATTTTGAGGTTTCTCCTCTAATCAGTACTTTCTGTTTTCTACATGTTAACCACTCCCTAATCCATGTGCATGTATTTCCTTGAATCCCTACTGCGTTTAGTTTGAGAATTAATCTTTTATGCGGGACTTTGTCAAAAGCTTTCTGGAAGTCTAAATAAACCATGTCCTATGCTTTGCAATTATCCATTGTTGATGTTGGCATCCTCAAAAAAATCAAGCAGGTTAGTTATTGTTACCATATAGGTAATTTTCCATTTTAGATCTTATTATAGTTTCCATAAGTTTACATATAATAGAAGTCAGGCTTATTGGTCTGTAGTTACCTGGTTCGGTTTTGTCTCCCTTTTTGTGGATCGGTATTACGTTTGAACCACGATTTCAGCCATGCATTTTGATTTTGTATTTCCAGCTGTCCGTATGGTCTTTTGCAAGGTGCTGGCAGTATCCCAGAAAATACCACAGTTTTGGTCTTGTCTTTTAATTTCCTTCCTAGCTCTCTGAATTTGTTTTGCAGAGATCCTGGTCTGTCTCTTCCATTGTTGTTTGTACCGATGTGGACGACTACTACCGGGTCATCTCCTGTTCGTTCTAGGAGCCTGTCCACGTTCTCAGTGATGTGCTTGACAGAGGCTCCTGGAAGGCAGCACACTGTTGTAGTAAGGGGGTCCAAACTGCGAACTGAACTTGCTGTGTTTCTTAATTTGGAGTCCCCAACAATCATGACCTCCCTTCTTTTTGCTGCCTGGCCAGCACTGTTTATAGGGTCCTGGATGTTGTTCCTTTCGTTCTATTGATGTTGGTTTTGGTCATCTATATTTTGAAGCGGCTCGAATTTGTTGGATGTCTGGATTTCTGGTGGTTGTGTTTGACGAAGTTAATTTTTTTCCCTGCTTCTGCCTATCTGAACCCAGCTGTTTCGACTCTCTTCCATCTCCCTGGTGGCTTTCAGTCTGCTAGGGGTGCTGACTTCCATGAATTGTGGGTGTGCCAGCTCCTCAAGCTCCTGTTGCTGTCTCATTTTCTGCAGCTCCATTTCTAGCATACTTACTAGTTTAAGCAAGTCCTGGATCGTGCGGCACTTTACACACACTTGGTTGAGCTCTGCTGGGTTTTCTCGGATTTCCCACAGATTACTGGCTTGAAGACCATGTTAATTTTTTTTTTTTGGAAGTTTAGTTTAGCTTCTGCAGCTGTCAATCTGCTTTCAAACTGCTTCTAACTGCTCTGTACTGTTCCACGACTGTTCTTCTCCCACGATGTCACTTCCACACGCTGTCGCTGGGAAGACTGCCTGGCTTTTGTTTATTTGTGTTGTACTGCGGGCTCCGCCCCTCCCCCATGTCTCAGAACAGCGCTGAATTTGAATCAGCTGCTCCGAGTTTCAGCTCGTTATCAGAAAAAGACACGCAGCTGTTAGACTTTAAGCTGCGGTGTTTTCTGATTAAAACAATTCAAGATGTAATTTAAAGATGTAATTTCTCCTTACTTCTTCTAACTGCGCTGTACTTTTCCATGACTGGACTTCTCCCACGCTGTCGATTATTATTGTATCATATTCACTTTTTTTTTTATTTGATCACTTAAGCACGTTTATCTTAGCACACAAGAACACAAGAACACAAGAACACAAGAACATAAGAACACAAGAACACAAGAACACAAGAACACAAGAACATAAGAACACAAGAACACAAGAACACAAGAACGTTTACAAACGAGAGGAGCCCCCATTCAGCCCATCTTGCTTGTTTGGTTGTTAGTAGCTTATTGATCCCAGAATCTCATCAAGCAGCTTCTTGAAGGATCCCAGGGTGTCAGCTTCAACAACATTACTGGGGAGTTGGTTCCAGGCCCTCACATTTCTCTGTGTAAAAAAGTGCCTCCTATTTTCTGTTCTGAATGCCCCTTTATCTAATCTCCATTTGTGACCGCTGGTCCTTTTTTCTTTTTTCAGGTCAAAAAAGTCCCCTGGGTTGACATTGTCTATACCTTTTAGGATTTTGAATGCTTGAATCAGATCGTCGCGTAGTCTTCTTTGTTCAAGACTGAACAGATTCAATTCTTTTAGCCTGTCTGCATACGATATGCCTTTTAAACCCGGGACAATTCTGGTTGCTCTTCTTTGCACTCTTTCTAGAGCAGCAATATCCTTTTTGTAACAAGGTGTTAATGCTCTCTTGTTCGCAGCTCCAGTACATGTAAATTAATTGATTTTGGAGAAGCCGAAAGGCTCAGATTCCCTGATCACTTTTGGAAGAGCATGGAAAATGTGAGGCGCCTTTTCATTGGATCATTTAGTACACATATTATTTTCTTTAAGTTCCTTGGCTCTTATTTCATTTCTAAAGAACTGATTGGCCCAAATGTGTTAGTGTGTTACAGGAGTCTGTTAGCACCATAGTATTGATTTTATTTTTTATTTTGAAGTAGTTTGTTTGTGTGTAGTTTATATATTTTTCTTTAATCACTGAGTTTATTTTCACGGAGCACTCTTATGTAGAATTGATTTGTATGATGTGTTTTTGTATTTATTTGCACTAATGTTTTATAATCACAGACTTTGCTGGACATCCCACCCCCCTGAATTGATTACTGTTTGGAAGTGCATTCCACACGAGGGGGTTAATTATTTTCAATTAGCTTCAGGCTTTTAAAAGACAGAAACCGCTCAGGAGGAGGAGGGCAGCGAGAACAGAACAGAACAGAGACAAGAAATACAAAAGAAAATAGAAAGGAAAGGAAACGAAACAAACAAATAACCAAGCAACTACGAGCGGGTGGTTGTAAGGGGGTCGCTATTGCTAGGAGAGTGGCATGGAGTTGAGTCTGATTGAGCCGCCCAGGAGAATCGAGTAGCAACTACCACAGAGAGATCCCGGGTTGGATACCAACACTGAACGGGATCTACTGTTCCAGGCAGGTTGAGCATTTAGAGGGGAAGAGGCGAGATACCTCCCCCCTCGCAAAGATAATGTTCAACCTTTCTTTTGTTTGGAAAATGATTTTTTGTTAATGTCCTGTTCTTTATGACTCGGGTTGCTTAGCCGGGTTTTGTATGTGTTTGTTTATAGAACACTACTGTGTGACGTCACCGGTGATCTATTGGAACTGCTGTAACCTATACGAGGCTGGACTGCTGTTGGGACTAGTGAAGAGCACGCTGGGATTGCTGTTTGCCACGATTATGACTTTCAAAGAGATAGCTGTTGTTCCTGTTTTGCATCTTGTTGACTCTCCTTGTTTTAATAGCCCTTTTTAATTCATTCTAGCTGCTAGTGTGACCTAGATATTGCCAAATATTGTTATTTGATTGAATGTATTGCTGTTAATATATTATTATTATTAACTTAGGTGCTCGGCTATTTAAAATATTTGTATAATGCTATATAGTGTTTTTAGAATTTAATCAATAAAATCTTCAAGTATTGTCTGGCTCTATGTGTCTGCTTTTGCAAAGTGTTGCTTCCCCAGTATCCTGAACATTAGTTATTTTGGTGTCTTACCTGTGACACGTGTAGTTAATAAAATAGACCGCGTAGTGTATCACAGTACTAAACGTAGTCATTTATTTGAAACGTGTACTAACAGCACATGTTTTTGACCCAGATGGCCTTCCATATTTCTCTAGTAGCTGCGTGTGACGTAAAACGGAGAGCAGCCACGCGCAGCAAGCTCAGCCGACGTCTCTCAGTGACACCCTACACACAACGTAGATCACGTGACACCCTACACGCAACGTAGATCACGTGACACCCCACACACAACGTCAATCACGTGACACCCTACGCACACCGTCGATCACGTGACACACTACACACAACGTCGATCACGTGACACACACGTGTTTTTAAACAAACCCGCCTGACAGAACTTCATTCTGAATTTCCGCAATAACGATGTAAACATCATGACTTCACCCACAACACTATCAGAACACAGTCACGAGATACGTGTGTTTTATTTCTATAATGATGTATACAGGTCGTATCTATACAGAATATAGAGTGCTTGTGATATTTATTAGATGTCATACCAGCTGTCTGCCAGCAGATGGCGCTCCAGTATTGCGATTATGTAACAGAAATGCGAATTCGACGTTGTTTAAAGCTATATTTCCAAATTACCGTATTAATAATAGCATTACGTAATTGATAAGCCATTTCTATTAAGCATATTTCTATTTATAAATCAATTTTACCTGACAGTGTTTTGGAAAATAAAATTGTAGCAAAACATTACAACTGCTATTTATTTTTAAGTAGAAAAATAGTTACAGACTTTAGAAAATGTACCTGTGACCCTTATTACAGGTAATCAATCAATCTTTATTTTATATAGCGCCTTTCATAGTGGACCACCATCACAAAGCGCTTTACAAGATAGTGAGGAACAATGCATAATACATTAAATACAGTGAAATACAGGGCATAGCACATTAAATACAAACAGTAAAAAACAATGCAAATACATTAAATACAGTGAAATACAGGGCATAGAACATTAAATACAAACAGTAAAAATCAATGCAAATACATTAAATACAGGCTAGGATGTGAATTCTAAACATTGTGGATGCGTGTGTCAAGCAGAATCATACGGATAATATGGAGTGAAAAACCTGAAATAGCAATTTAGACAGCAGCTAATAACAGATATCAGGCTTAGAGAGCATTGAAATCAAAAGAGCACAAGTGGGTCTTGAGAGTTGATTTGAAGCGAGCGACTGTGGGAGCATCACGCACTAAAGCTGGGAGAGAGTTCCAGAGAGTCGGGGCCATGAAGCTAAAAGAGCGCTGTCTGAGTGTGGTGCACTTTTGCTTGGGGATAACAAGCAGGCCTGAGTCAGAGGACCTCAGCTTGCGGGCAGGGACACAGCGGGTCAGCAGGTTGGAGAGATACTCTGGACCTGTGTGATGAAGGGCCTTGTAGGCAAGCAGGAGAATTTTGAAAGTAATCTTGAACTTGACAGGTAGACAGTGCAGCTGGGCAAGACAGGGGGTAATGTGATCATGTTTTTACATCTGATAAGGATGGGTAGTTCACATCAGAGCAAAGGACCTCAGGGTGTCACATGACTAGAACCATGGTTTTTAATTTTTACAGATATAAAATACAACCTTTTTATATTTCAATTTAAAATGGGGGTCAATATAGACTTCATGAAAGAAAGATGTTTGGCGCTAGTGGGTTCATGTTAATGCACTAGACCAGCCTATCACCTTCCTCTGCTGGCCTGGGTTCCAATCTGGGGGGCTAGGTGGCGCTAGCGGGTTAATGTTCATGCACTAGACCAGCCTTTCACCTTCCTCTGGAGGCCTGGGTTCCAATCCAGGGGGCTAGGTGGTGCACTGGGTTCATGTTAGTGTTAGTGTTAGTGTTTGTGTTAGAGTTAGTGTTAATGTTAATGCACTGGTCTAGTCTTTTCAGACAGTAAAGTGCACTTATCGTAAGGTAGGTATTACATGGAGCTTATTGAGACACAGCCTTGTGTTATTATTCAATGTGGAAAACGCTGCTCTACCCGGTAACAGCATCACAGGGAGCCTGTGAATTTTGTGATTGGTGGATGTGAAAGGGTTCTGATTTAAACCACAGACAGCAGAGAGCAGTTTCAGTTCTCTTGTGAAGTTCACAAGTAGCAGGTGTGTGTGAGTGTGCTGTGAGAGAGCTAGCCAGAGACCAGACCCTCTCACTGCACTGGAAACATCACATCTGGATACAGTCAGGACTCGGATACTGTGTGAACATGAAGTCCTGTGTGTTCCTGGCCGCGCTGCTGCTGACTGTGTGGACCGCTGTGCAAGCTGAGACCGGTAAGGAACCGAACACTGTAGATATAAACTGTATATATGAAATGAAGCACCAGACACTGTGTATAATGTGCTGTATATTTAAATTAGCACTGAACACTGTGTATCATGTGCTGTATATTTAAACTAAAACACTGAACACTGTGTATAATGTGCTGTATATTTAAATTAGCACTGAACACTGTGTGTAATGTGCTGTATATTTAAACTAAAACACTGAACACTGTGTATCATGTGCTGTGTATTTAAATTAGCACTGAACACTGTGTATCATGTGCTGTATATTTAAACTAAAACACTGAACACTGTGTATAATGTGCTGTATATTTAAACTAAAACACTGAACACTGTGTATAATGTGCTGTATATTTAAATTAGCACTGAACACTGTGTGTAATGTGCTGTATATTTAAACTAAAACACTGAACACTGTGTATCATGTGCTGTATATTTAAATTAGCACTGAACACTGTGTATCATGTGCTGTATATTTAAATTAGCACTGAACACTATGTATTATGTGCTGTATATTTAAACTAAAGCATGTGAGGCAAGTCCCTGGTAAGTCCTTTGTGTTTGTAATGGGAACCAGCAGGGTCTAGTTCAGACACTTCTGCTTTTACTACAGTTTTGTAGTACTGTGCTCCCCCTCAACACTGTAGTCGGGAGCCATGGTTACAAGACCGTGCTGCTTGTGTTTAGTTTGATAACGATAATGAACTGGATTGAACATCCAGAGTCAAGAGGCTCTGCAGGATTTCTGTATGCTAGCCAGGGTGCTCAGACTAGCGGTCAACTCAAATCTTTCTGTTGTTATCTGCTCAGTATATGTATGATATGAAGGGGTGTATGAAGTCACTACAAAGTGGGTCCCAGTGAGAGCAAGAGATCCACTGCTCCACATGTCTAGATGTATGAAGACACATTGTAATACAATACTAGAAATGCATGTAAAAGCATCCAGTAATTGTTGAAAATATTTCCAGGTTTCCAGTAAAAATGTTTTCAGTATAACAAAACATAACACATTCAGAAAAACTAGCACATTTCCTTTTAGTTTTGCTTCTTTGTAAGTGTAACAGGGTGTCAGTGTATAGCCTCCAGCTGCTTTCTCTTCGGCTCACAGCTTGAGGAGCAGGTTCCAAGGGGAGGACGCTTGTGTCTCGATAGCTGGAAATGAAGTGGGGAATGTAAACAAACAGGACTATAAACAAGGCTCGGATATCCTTATTAGCAATTATTATGTTTCTTTACATTTAAGGATGTTTATCCTATATTGATTTATAACAGACCAGTTCAAAGTTAAAAATGGTGAGGATAAGGGGCTCCCGAGTGGCGCATCCGGTAAAGGTGCTCCGCGTGAGTGCAGATTGCGCCATATAGTCTGGACGTCGCTGGTTCAAGTCCAGGCTATTCCACTACCGACCGTGGACAGGAGCTCCCAGGGGAGGCGCACACTGGCCGAATGCCGCCCGGGGGAGGGAGGGCTTAGGTCGTCCAGGGTATCCTCGGGTCACCACGCACCAGTGACCCCTGTAGTCTGGTCGGACGCTGTAGCTCTGAGGTGGCTGCGTGGCGGGCCTGCAGAGTGAAAAGAAGCAGACGGCTGACAGCACACGCTTCGTAGGACAGCGTGTGTTCGTGTCCCTCCCGAGTCAGCACAGGGGTGGTAGGGGTGAGCTGTGTTGAAATAAACAATAATTGGGCTTACCAAATTGGGAAAAAATAAGAAAAATAATTGTCGATTCCAAATTTAAAAAAAATAAATGGTGAGCATCTGCAACATAATGATTTATGAACTCCAGACCCCTATTGCTGTGCCGCTCGCTCGCACGCTGAGTATCTCTCTCTCTCTCTCTCTGCTGCTTTTGAACTGCAGACAGCAACAGTAAGTACCTTCCAGGAAGTGTGACTCTGTAAAATGATTCTGGTGAAGGGAAATTCCAGCAATGGTGTCTGCTGGTCAGCGTTGGTGTCTGCTGGTCAACGCTGGTGGTCTTCCTGGTCAGCGTTGGTGTCTGGTGGTCAGCGTTGGTGTCTGCTGGTCAACGCTGGTGGTCTTCCTGGTCAGCGTTGGTGTCTGGTGGTCAGCGTTGGTGTCTGCTGGTCAACGCTGGTGTCTTCCTGGTCAGCGTTGGTGTCTGGTGGTCAGCGTTGGTGTCTGCTGGTCAGCGTTGGTGTCTGCTGGTCAGTGCTGGTGGTCTTGCTGGTACAGGAGACTCGGTGCTGGTTGAAGAACTGGTTAAACTGGGATTTCTGGGATTTCACTTTAGAAATCTCAAATATGTAAATGTACAGTATTGGCAGTCGCTGCAAATACCATCATATACAATAAAAATAACGGTCTGTTTAATTTCTGTTTTCTGGCAAAAAATGTTTTTAAATATTTGAAGTATTTTACTGTAGTATGCCACAGACAATGATATGATATTATTCAGTAATATGATAGGTTCCTGACTTCACCGCAGCCACACAAAAACCAATGTAAACTATTATATAACTATATTGCAAAATATTATACTGGTTTTATGTGTGTTATTACCTACATCCTACCTAATATGGGTTATGATCTAAAAAAAACATTATTTAAATAAGCACATGTTAAATATCTCTTTTTAACTGATTAATAAGTCACCCTTAATCACAATTTTATATACAGTTATATTAAGCTGTAATGTGTGTAAATGAAGCACGAAACAGCCCTACATTCAAACTGACAGAGATGTGTTTGTAATGGAGTTCTGGAATGCGCCCTGTCTCAATAAGATTCCATTAGACTGTGACATCACAATGGGCAGAGCTCAACACTCTGATCTCGGAATTCCAATTGAACTGCCAGCATACTTTATTAATATTGACCTGTAAAAATCTCTATAGAACATATGTTTGCTGTTTGATATTCTTGTTTTAAAATGGCAGAAACAACTAACTAGTTTACTGCACATGTCTATAATATATAGTATTTTATGTGCGTATGTATTATGTAACTAATAAACCTTTTCATTCCTCTCTTCAGGTTCCTATCATTGAAAAGTGAAATACCAGTGTTTTCTGTTAAGTAGTGAATCACTGCAAAGCAAGATTGTTTTTATATGTTATTTTTGAAATTGAGCTACTGAGATCTGCACAGATTAAATGATGAAAAGCTTTGTACAAAATGCACTTCATTAAAGTGAAGATATTGTGTTTTTTGTTTTTATTCACAGTGACACACTTCAACAGAGAATTAGTTGCCTGCCAAACTAACGGCACACTGCCGGAAGTTGATTATGAGCTGGACGATGACGAGCTGTTTCATATTGATTTTGATAAGAAGGAGGCGGTGCCGAGGATCCCCGACTTCGCTAAGTTCTGGGTTCCTCCTCCGGATGCACCAGCAGTAGCAGAGACAAACAGACAGGTCTGCATACACAACGTGGACGCCTTTGCACGATGCCATGAATACCCTCCAGAGAAGCAAGGTAAGAGGCCCTCGAAACAGACCTGTCCCACCCACATACCCTGTGTTTACCAGAGCTCTGTGTGTGTGTGTGTGTAGAGGGGCTCCTGAGCGGCACTGCACCAGAGAGAGAGAGAGAGGGAGAGAGAGAGAGAGAGAGAGAGAGAGTGTGTGAGAGAGAGAGGAGAGGTCACACTGAAACAGAAGTGAGCTGTTTGTTTCCTTTGTGGCTCACCTTTTGACAGATTCAGCACATGCTCCAGTCATAATGTAACGATCACTCTACAGGAACAAACATATAGACTGATCGACATCAATCAAAATAAACAAAGAAATAATCAGGACGACGAGGGAGTAATAATAATGAAAACAAATACATTGTTCAACATTATAAGGGCATATCTGGACAAGAACAAGACAAACCAGCACAAAAAAAACCCCAAAACAACCAAGCTACGGTATAGCCAAATCCGTAGCTTTTGTCCACTTTGCAAGAGTTATGATGCAAGAATACAAATAAATAAATAGAGAGTTGGTTAGATCTCACCCACTTATCCTGTCCAAATTGCCCAAGGCAGACTTGAGTGCGATGAAAATAAAGTTGCTGAATATTTTTGTAATCCACAAGGAGATGAATGAAATCCAATCAGCACAAAACATGAAAACACACACAAAAAAAAACATCCAGAGCAGACGACGAGTCCAGGGTAAGAGCAAAGTATCAATAAAAAAAAGTGGCGCGACCCAGCAAAAAACTTTATATTCCTTTTTAGCAAAGGTGTCTGGTAAAACAAACTTACAATAAGAGCTTTTTTTAATGAGAAGCCTAACACATCCCTCTTTGAACCTCACCTCTTTTCTCTCTTTTTTTTCCTATGCAAGGGGTTTCTTAAAACCAAACCCAGGGATTCATGCAGCACATTAATTAGCACCTATTGCAGAACTGAGCCCTGACTGAGATGGAAAAACACCTAGTTTACAAATCAACCACTAGGTGGAGCAAATACATGTGTTGAAAAAGTACTTGGCCAAGCAAAACAAAGAACATAAGATATTAAGTAACTATGTTACAATAACATGAGGTTGGTGAGCGATCAGCAGCACATGCGGGATGAAACACTTCTCTCATAGCAGTAACGGTGGTTACTCGCGTAACCTAGATTCTCCGGAGAGAGCCTTCCATCCATTCATCACAAATGGGAAAGTCCCTTGCTTCCAAACCCTTTTCACCAAATTATTATACCAACTCTTCTGGGCCCACCCAGAACCAGTGCATCAGCCCTTTGATGAATGGAAGGCTCCCATAGATTCATCATGGTCAATGTTCACATCTCTCATTCGTGTTCAATGTCCATAGCATCATATCATGTGTCTACAGGAACCTTGTGAAATCATTGCCTCGTTGCAACTTTATTTGTTCTAAAACGAGACCAGTAAAAGTATAGTGGGGTATTTTGACTATTGCATGCCCAGGTAATTATATGAACTATATTTCACATTTAGAAGCAATATTTCTGTGGAGCAGTAGTTTAACACAGTATGTATTATTCACAGCGCAAAAAAAATAATAAATGAAGCAAATAACTAATAATAGCTTACATTTGTTTTGATCTTGATTCCATTTTCATAAGCAAAGGGATCATTAGCAGGGTATCATCATAAATTATTCGGGTATCATCATAAATTATTCTTTTGAAGAAAATACCAAAAGAGGTTATTTATGGAAAAAGTAGTATTCATAGTTGTGGGATTGTGGCAAAGTGGTGAGTGGTTACATAAGAACATAAGAAAATTTACAAACGAGAGGAGGCCATTCAGCCCATCTTGCTTGTTTGGTTGTTAGTAGCTTATTGATCCCAGAATCTCATCAAGCAGCTTCTTGAAGGATCCCAGGTTGACAGCTTCAACAACATTACTGGGGAGTTGGTTCCAGACCCTCACAATTCTCTGTGTAAAAAAGTGCCTCCTATTTTCTGTTCTGAATGCCCCTTTATCTCACCTCCATTTGTGACCCCTGGTCCTTGTTTCTTTTTTCAGGTCGACAATGTCCCCTGGGTTGACATTGTCAATACCTTTTAGAATTAATGTAATTGTATGTAAAAATAATGTTTTAACAATTGTAAGTCACCCTGGATAAGGGCGTCTGTAAATAAATAAATAAATAAATAAATAATAATAATAATAATAATAATAATAATAATAATAATAATAGTGAATGCTTGAATCAGATCACTGCGTAGTCTTTGTTCAAGACTGAATAGATTCAGTTCTTTGAGCCTGTCTGCATACAACATGCCTTTTAAACCCGGGATAATTCTGGTTGCTCCTCTTTGCACTCTTTCTAGAGCAGTAATATCCTTTTTGTAACGAGGTGACCAGAACTGAACACAATATTCTAGGTGAGGGCTTACTAATGCATTGTAAAGTTTTAATATTACTTCCATTGATTTAAATTCAACACTTTTCACTATATATCCAAGCATCTTGTTGGCCTTTTTTAGTTTCCCCACATTGTCTAGATAAAGACATTTCTGAGTCAACATAAACTCCTAGGTCTTTTTCATAGATTCCTTCTTCAATTTCAGTATCTCCCATATGATATTTATAATGCACATTTTTATTGCCTGCGTGCAGTACCTTGCACTTGCCTCTATTAAATTTCATTTGCCATGTGTCTGCCCAGTTCTGAATGCTGTCTAGATCATTTTGAATGACCTTTGCTGCTGCAACAGTGTTTGCCACTCCTCCTATTTTTGTGTCGTCTGCAAATTTAACAAGTTTGCTTACTATACCAGAATCTAAATCATTAATGTAGATTAGGAATAGCAGAGGACCTAATACTGATCCCTGTGGTACACCACTAGTTACCTCGCTCCATTTTGAGGTTTCTCCTCTAATCAGTACTTTCTGTTTTCTACATGTTAACCACTCCCTAATCCATGTGCATGCATTTCCTTGAATCCCTACTGCGTTCAGTTTGAGGATTAATCTTTTATGTGTGTCTTTGTCAAAAGCTTTCTGGAAATCTAAATAAACCATGTTGTATGCTTTGCAATTATCCATTGTCGATGTTGCATCCTCAAAAAAGTCAAGCAGGTTAGTTAGACACAATCTCCCTTTCCTAAAACCATGCTGACTGTCTCCCAGGATATTGTCACCATATAGGTAATTTTCCATTAGTATGTTTTCTTTTAGACTGAGAAATCCTCGTTCCAAATGTAAATAAATGAATTCATATTAAAATACCGGAGGCTATTGGCCTTGCGCGACTTGCTGACATCGTACAGCTTTCTTAAACCGGGTTTCCCTGAAGTTTTTAGGTTGTCTTAAAACACAGCCTACCTCATTCCCCCCCCCGATACAAATAATAATAAAAAAACAACATGACATAAGAAAGTGCTGTGTACTATCCTTGTATTATTTGCTAAACATTTTTTGACTGCATGTATATTTACTACAAACCTAGTATACATGTACATATTCGTAAGAGATAAGGACAACACATTTCCAGATGACTTGCTATTACTGCAGTTTGCATTTCCCATTTTGTATTTGAAACTGCCAGTAACTAATGCTGTGGCCAATGCTCATTTTCAAAACTGCTGCTAATTCAAACATCGACTCAGGTAAAATATGGATCAGCTAAGACTGAATCATTTGACATTGATGTTAATCCAGTGCAGTGGTAGTAAAACAGTAAAGGGAAGCAAATGAATATATAAGGAGGGGCCCTGTAACAGGGCGAGGAACCCTGTACATATATTTGTTTATTTATTTTTAGAACAGGGTCTCCCCCTCCGCCTCTGTGCAGCTTGTTATTTTGCATTTGTTTTGTTTTAGTTGTTATTATGATTATTGTTATTGTTGTAGTATTATTGTTATGGTTTATTGTTTTATAAATATAGCGTTTTGGTATTGTATATATGACGGCGAAGCGCTGCGTGTTTTTGTTATTGTTTTGTTTTTATTTAAAACGTGTTCTGGTTGAGTTCTCGTCCTCTGCCAGGAATAATTAAAAACCTTGTGCAGAAGGTGGCCATCTCCCGAGTTAATTAAGTGATTCATTTGTTGCTAATCAGGAGATGGTCACCTGCATAAAAGCCTGCAGCTCACTGCACTCTGGGTGGTGGGTGTTAGGAGCAAGAACTAGAGCGAAAGCGAGAGCGAGAGCGGAGAGTAAAATTAAAAAAAAGAGAAACAAAACATGTAGGTTCAGTGAAGGCGATCGCCCAGCCTGACCTGGGTTTTGTTATTATTATTGTGTTCGAGATTTGTTTTGTTTAAACTTTTGTTTTGGCTCTGTGAGCAAAGTCTTTTTGTTAAAACCATTTATTTTATTTTATTTTTGTATTTAAAATAAACTGTGTTCTGTTCCTGCATTCTGGCCTGACGTCACCACTTAGCCACCCTGTCACAGGCCCCCAAAACGGTAACAGCCCCGGGCCTCCATTAAACTTAATCCGGCCCTGGGTGCGGGGGAGTGAGCACCTGGTCCTGTATATCAGCAGGAAGCTCCTTCCCCATGAAAAGAATTGTAGTACCATCGAGAAGGAGTGTCTGGCTGTAAATTAGACAGTCGAGTCACTCCGGTACTACCTCCTGGGGCGACACTTCACCCTCGATCATGCCCCCTTAGCATGGCTCCCCCGAATGAAGGATAACAACGCCTGTATCGCGCGGTGGTACCTGGTGCTGCAACCCTATGCCTTCAGGGTTGTCCACAGAGCAGGAAAACTGCATCAAAACGCAGATTTTTTCTCTCGGGGAGGCATAGGGGTGTAGAATTTTCTAATGGACCGGTGATGTCTTTCTGAGGGGGACGATGTGTGAGAGGGGAGGGATCTGGACTGGCCGTCAGGCGCATCGCGTGAGCTTGTAGGGGGTTCGGACATCCCGTGTATTCCCACGCTGTCAGGCAATGTCTTGTTGACAGGAGTCAGCTGTGAAGGAATCTGCTGATGCTCTGTCATTGGCTGGGGAGTGGGACTATACAGGGTGAATGAATGAATAAAAAGGCGCTGTTTTGTATCCTCTCTGGCTCATACAGGAAGCATAGTGGAGCGTGACTTCACAGCGGAATCCTGATACTTTGGAAAACTCTGGAGCAGCGAGTCGGGGAGACAGTGCGGCAACTCCAGTGTGAGACACACAGACCCGGTGTTGCAAGCAAGCCACGCACCGGTTGTTTCATTTTCACTATCTTAGATAGTTAGCTTAGCGGGACTGAGCCATCCCACAGTGTGTAAGAGAGGATATTGAGCAGTGTCTGTTTCTCTGGGCTTCCACCGTTAGAGGGAGCAATGAGCCGCGGTTAACTTGCACACATTTTGTAGTTTTTCCTTAAAGTGTTTTGTTTTCCTTTTTTCTTTTCGCCTTTTACTTATTCTTTTTTTGGTTTACTCACCTGCATGTGTGATTTATGAATACGGGGCACAATACCATTGCTGGTATCACAGTCACAGAAGCACCTGCCAACTGAGCGTGGAATAAGAAATCTGAGCGCCTGTGCCAGCGTTTCATATTTGAACTTTGTGTCTGCCTTGTGTTTTCCCACACCCTTCCACAGTGCAGTAGCTTCAAGTTCTAACATTTTGTTTCTGAGACTTCTAGCATTTAGATAAATACATTTAATGGCTGTCTTACCTGAGTTGTTGCCCTTGTTTTGATGTGGTCTCCCTTCTGTTTTTTTGTTGATTTCTCCCCCCTTCCTTTCTAGTTTAAATGCTTCTGGACCTCCTCAAGGATCCTTTCTCCGAGTAGATTGGTTCCCTTTCTGTTTAAGTGCAGTCCGTCCCACCTATATAGATAGTCTTTGTTGTAGAATGTGCTCCAATGTTCAAGAAAGGTGAAGCCTTCCTGTGTGCACCACGATTTCAGCCATGCATTTTGATTTTGTATTTCCAGCTGTCCATATGATCCTTTGCAAGGTGTTGGCAGTATCCCAGAAAATACCACAGTTTTGGTCTTGCCTTTTAATTTCCTTCCTAGCTCTCTGAATTTGTTTTGCAGGGATCTTGGCCTGTCTCTTCCAATGTTGTTTGTACCAATGTGGACGAGTACTACCGGGTCATCTCCTGATCATTCTAGGAGCCTGTCCACGTTCTCAGTGATGTGCGTGACAGAGGCTCCTGGAAGGCAGCACACTGTTGTAGTAAGGGGGTCCAAATTGCAAAATGAACTTGCTGTGTTTCTCAATATGGAGTCCCCAACAATCATGACCTCCCTTCTTTTTGCTGCCTGGCCAGCACTGTTTATAGGGTCCTGGATGCTGTTCCTTTCGTTCTCTTGATGTTGCTTTTGATCATCTACATTTTGAAGTGGCTCAAATTTGTTGGATGTTTTGATTTCTGGTGGTTGTGTTTGACAAAGTTTTGTTTTCTCTACTTCTGCCTATCTGAACCCAGCTGTTTTGACCCTCTTCTATCTCCCTGATGGCTTTCAGTCTGCTAGAGGTGCTGACTTCCATGAATTGCATGAACTGTGGGTGTGCCAGCTCCTAAAGATCCTGTTGCTGTCTCATTTCCTGTAGCTCCATTTCTAGCATACTTACTCGTTGAAGCAAGTCCTGGATCGTGCAGCACTTTACACACACTTGGTTGAGCTCTGTTGGGTTTTCTCTGATTTCCCACATCATGCAGGTGTCACAGATTACTGGCTTGAAGACCATGTTATTATTATTATGTATTTTTTTTTTGTAAGTTTAAGTTTAGTTTCTGCAGCTGTCAATCTGCTTTCAATCTGCTTTCTAACTGCTCTGCACTTTTAAAACGATGCACTTCTCACACGATGTCGCTCCCACGCTGTTGCTGGAAGGACTGCCTCGCTTTGTTTTTATTCTGTTGTGCTGGTAGCTCCACCCATCCCCTGTGTCTCAGAATGGCGGGGAATTCGAATCAGCTGCTCTGAGCTTCAGCTTGTTATCAGAAAAAGACACGCAGCTGTTAGAATTTAAGCTGCATTCATTTCCCAATCAATGCATTTTCTGATGAAAGCAATTCCAGCTTTAATTTCTCCTTACTGCTTCTAACTGCTCTGCACTTTTAAAACGATGCACTTCTCACACGATGTCGCTGGGCATGCTATAGACTGCCAAATTCAGGCACCGAGCAAAATAATCTGTTATACAATGACATTAGAAATGCGTGCAGCAAAGGAGAAGCCATATTAATGGGGGATTTCAACTTCCCTCATATAAAATGGGAAAACCCGATGGGGACCACGACAGACGAAATTGAAATAGTGGAAATGACAAATGACTGCTTCCTAACACAATTTGTAAAGGCACTGACTAGAGGGGAGGCATGCCTTGATTTAGTCTTTTCAAATAACGAAGACAGAATAACTAAAACAGAGGTCAGAGAACCACTGGCAAACTCAGACCATAACATGGTCTCATCTGAAGTGCTTTTTAAAACCCCAAAAAGTAATGACTAAAGCTAAGGTTTACAATTTTAGAAAAGCTAACTATGAAGGTATGAAACAGTGACTAACAGAAGTAGATTGGAGTAAAATAGAGAAAACAGCCACAGAAAAAGGATGGCTGTTTTTTAAAAATGTAGTACTAGAGGCGCAAAACAATTACATCCCAGAAGTAGACAAATCTAAATCTAAAACAAAATGGTTTAATAGATCAATTAAAAAAAAATATTCAGAGAAAAAAGGCACTTTACAGAGTGTTTAAAAGGGACCAAAAACAAAGTACACAGAAAGAGTACTTGGAACTACAAACACAAGTCAAAAAGGACTTTAGAAAGGCCAAGAGAGAGATAGAAATCAATATTGCTAAGGGGGCTAAAACCAATTCCAAAAAGTTTTTCCAATATTATAACAGCAAGAGAACATTCAGAGAGGAGGTTAAATGTCTAAGAGACACAAATGGCAAAATCATAGACGAAGAAAAAAAAAAAAAAGCAAATATATTAAATGATTACTTTTCACAAGATTTTACAAAGGAGGACACGGACAACATGCCCCACATGTCGACCTGTTCCTATCCAGTTTTAAACAACTTTTGCATAACAGAGGCAGAAGTGTTAAAGGGACTAGGAGCTCTTAAAATAAACAGATTCCCACATAAAAGATGAATTCTCAAACTGAATGCAGTAGGGATTCAAGGAAATGCATGCACATGGATTAGGGAGTGGTTAACATGTAGAAAACAAAAAGTACTGATTAGAGGAGAAACCTCAAAATGGAGCGAGGTAACCAGTGGTGTACCACAGGGATCAGTATTAGGTCCTCTGCTATTCCTAATCTACATTAATGATTTAGATTCTGGTATAGTAAACAAACTTGTTAAATTTGCAGACAACACAAAAATAGGAGGAGTGGCAAACACCGTTGCAGCAGCAAAAGTCAGTCAAAATTATTATTATTATTATTTATTTCTTAGCAGAAGCCCTTATCCAGGGCGACTTACAATTGTTACAAGATATCACATAATTTTTTACATACAATTACATAATTTTTTACACATTATTTTTACATACAATTACCCATTTATACAGCTGGGTTTTTACTGGAGCAATCTAGGTAAAGTACCTTGCTCAAGGGTACAGCAGCAGTGTACCCGACCAGGTATTGAACCCACGACCCTCTGGTCAAGAGTCGAGAGCCCTAACCACTACTCCACACTGCTGCCCATAATGATCTAGACAGCATTCAGAAGTGGGCAGACACATGGCAAATGACATTTAATAAAGAAAAGTGTAAGGTACTGCACACAGGCAATAAAAATGTGCATTATAAATATCATATGGGAGATACTGAAATTGAAGAAGGAATCTATGAAAAAGACCTAGGAGTTTATGTTGACTTAGAAATGTCTTCATCTAGACAATTTGGGGAAGCTATAAAAAAGGCCAACAAAATGCTCGGATATATTGTGAGAAGTGTTGAATTTAAATCAAGGGAAGTAATGTTAAAACTTTACAATGCATCAGTAAGACCTCACCTAGAATATTGTGTTCAGTTCTGGTCACCTTGTTACAAAAAGGATATTGCTGCTCTAGAAAGAGTGCAAAGAGGAGCGACCAGAATTATCCCGGGTTTAAAAGGCATGCCCCCATATGCAGACAGGCTAAAAGAATTGAATCTATTCAGTCTTGAACAAAGAAGATCTGATTCAAGCATTCAATATTCTAAAAGGTATTGACAATGTCGACCCAGGGGACTTCTTTGACCTGAAAAAAGAAACAAGGACCAGTGGTCACAAATGGAGATTAGATAAAGGGGCATTCAGAACAGAAAATAGGAGGCACTTTTTTACACAGAGAATTGTGAGGGTCTGGAACCAACTCCCCAGTAATGTTGTTGAAGCTGACACCCTGGGATCCTTCAAGAAGCTGCTTGATGAGATTCTGGGATCAATAAGCTACTAACAACCAAACGAGCAAGATGGGCTGAATGGCCTCCTCTCGTTTGTAAACTTTCTTATGGTGACTTACAATATAGAAACACCTTTGTGTTTGCTTCAACAGATCCCCCTCGTGCGGCAGTGTACCCTGAGAAGGACCTGGAGCTGGGGAAGCCCAACACTCTCATCTGCTTCATCACTGACTTTCACCCAGCAGCCATCAAAGTGACCTGGACCAAGAATACCCTGCCAGTGACTGAGGGAGTCAGCCTCACCCAGTATTACTCCAATAAAGATTTCACCCTCCAGATGTTCTCGTACCTGAGCTTCACTCCGGAGCTGGGAGACATGTACTCCTGCCAGGTCCAGCACAGCGCTCTCCCTGAAACACTCACAACGTTCTGGGGTGAGTAACACACAGACTTTGCTTGATATATAAATTATAGGGTGAACTTTCTGCATTTCAGGCAGGGAATTAACCTGTTTTCTGCCGAAACCAAAAAAAAAAAACAGTACATTTTTATCGTATGTTTTAACCAGACTTCAAACATAGGTGTAATACTGGTACTGGGAATGAGCTCCCCTGCTATCAACAGTCTATCCACTGTCACATATATATCAAGAGGAGCGTGTATCCATGCAAACAGATAGAAAGACAGACTGACAACCTTCATATTCTCCAGGTTCTGTGTGGCTGGAACATGTGACACAAACATTTTTTCATGTACTGGAATTTTTGGTTTATTGTCTGTGTGACAGGACGACTTTGACGTCCCCAGACCAGGAACTTGACAGAGACAGGCACAGGTACTGCGAATGAAAAGCGCTGGTGCGCATATTTATTAACACAGAAATAAATCAAAAGGCTTTACAAACACACTGCTTACAGAGCGAAATAAAAAGTTTAAACAAAACAAATCACAAACACAAACCCTGACACCAAACAAGTATCGTGCTGGTCCTTCCAGCACAAGTAGCAATTGTTTTCTTTCTCTTTTGTTTTTACTTTCATTTCGTTCTCTTTATCTTACGTTCCACAAACACACACAAAGACAAGCTTATATACACGTACACTTGTGGCAGTGTGCCCCGCCCCTGTGTGTATTTTGTGTTATATGTTGTATGTAGCGTGTTTATGTTGTGTGTGTGTGTGTGTGTGTGTTATTGTGTAATGTGTATTGGTTCATGGAGTGTGGGTTATGTAGCACAGGTGATGTAAAATGTATATTTGTATTTAGGCACAGGGATTGCACAATCACCATGTGCAGATTAAAGTGGTTATTAGTATGGAAGCACGGGGAGCACAATTAGCTCACGTGCAGATGTACCGAGATTCCAATTGAATGATTGAGTAGCAATCGAGTCTCGGTACAGCTGCACAAAAGATGCAGTGTGTCCCTCACTTGGGGTTGAGTGTTCGGTGAGTGGAGAATGGTAGTGGATAGAGGAGGTAAAAAGGAATAAAAACTAAAATAACAATTGCTAAAACGTGCTGGCTAATAAACCAGCACGATACTTGTTATTGTTTATCGTCTGTTTGTTTGTTCAGACTCACCGGGTTTGTTTGTCTGTTAGTCCACTGTTTGTTTAGTATTAGTCAGTTTTGTATTTGCATTCATGTTAAATCACCCAAACCATAATCCCAACACAATATTTACACGCAGGGCTCTACCTTGCCACAGCATGCAAGCAATTTTAGCGATGGAAAAAAGGACTTACAATATTAAATACTACAGTGATGCACATAAATGTTGAATCGACAAATAAAGCTAGGTAACAGGTTATAGTCTAACTACTCAAAACAAAAGCCAGCCAGTGTTCACAGCGACAGCGGTGGAGGCGGCAGCGTGGGAGAAGTACAAGTGGACAAGTACCGAACAGTTAGAAGCAGTAAGGAGAAATTACATCTTTAAATGACATCTTTGATTGCTTTAATCAGAAAACACTGCAGCTTAAAGTCTAACAGCTGCGTGTCTTTTTCTGATAACGAGCTGAAACTCGGAGCAGCGGATTGAAATTTGCTGCCGTTCTGAGATACGGGGGAGGTTCGGAGCCTGCAGAACAGAAAACAAACAAAAGCCAGCCAGTCTTCACAGCGACAGCGTGTGGATGTGACAGCATGGGAGAAGTACAAGTGGACAAGTACAGAGCAGTTAGAAGCAGTTTGAAAGCAGGCTGACAGCTGCAGAAACTAAACTAAACTTCCAAAAAAATATCCTAAAAGGTATAGACAATGTCAACCCAAGGGACTTTTTTGACCTGAAAAAAGAAACAAGGACCAGGGGTCACAAATGGAGTGTAGATAAAGGGGCATTCAGAACAGAAAATAGGAGGCACTTTTTTACACAGAGAATTGTGAAGGTCTGGAACCAACTCCCCAGTAATGTTGTTGAAGCTGACACCCTGGGATCCTTCAAGAAGCTGCTTGATGAGATTCTAGGATCAATAAGCTACTAACAACCAAACGAGCAAGAACTGAACTTGCTGTGTTTCTCAATATGGAGTCCCCAACAATCATGACCTCCCTTCTTTTTGCTGCCTGGCGTGTCCTGGATGTTGTTCCTTTCATTCTCTTGATGTTGGTTTTGATCATCTAAATTTTGAAGTGGCTCAGATTTGTTGGATGTTTTGATTTCTGGTGGTTGTGTTTGACAAAGTTTTTATTTCTCTGCTTCTGCCTATCTGAACCCAGCTGTTTTGACCCTCTTCTATCTCCCTGGTGGCTTTCAGTCTGCTAGGGGTGCAGACTTCCATGAACTGTGGGTGTGCCAGCTCCTCAAGCTCCTGTTGCTGTCTCATTTCCTCCAGCTCCTTTTCTAACAGACTTACTCGTTGAAGCAAGTCCTGGATCGTGCAGCACTTTACACACACTTGGTTGAGCTCTGCTGAGTTTTCTCGGATTTCCCATATCATGCAGGTGTCACAGATTACTAGCTTGAAGACCATGTTAATCTTTTTTTTTGAAGTTTAGTTTAGCTTCTGCAGCTGTCAACCTAATTTTAAACTGCTTCTAACTGGTCTGTACTTTTCCATAACTGTACTTCTCCCACGCTGTCGCTTGGGTTGGCGTGGATGGGGTTAAATCTCCATCCCGGGAAATCTTATGGGAATGTGGCTGGAGCCTTAAGGTCATTATTGTTTAATGGGTAATTAAGACTCCAGCCACAGAATATAAAAGACCCGCTCCAGGCTCAATTAAATGGAGAGCAAAGAGAGATTTGAGAGAATTAAGAGCGAAAACAAATGCTACCAGAAAGAGATACAAAAAAGAACTTGTTATTTAAAAGGCATTGTTTATTACTGTTTATTGTCTGTTTTTTTGGCCAACGTGCCCTTTTGTTTTGTGTTCTGTTTAAACTGTTTATTTATTATCCTTTAATAAAACGCTGAGTGCCAATGCGCCTCAGTTTCAGCCCCGTACCTTTTGTTTTTGTACTGCTTCCTGGTCTATGACGTCACCACACCCGCCACTCAAGCCATCCATTTCTGACAACAACTCATCACTGAAAACAAAGTTTTGATATATGTTGCATTAAGCGTATGTATTTGAAACACAATAAGAAAGATCAATTCAAATAGGCTGCTCTCCCTCTCCACACAGAGCCGGATGTGCAGACAGTATCTGATGTGGGAAAGACAGCGTTCTGCGCTGTGGGGCTGACTCTGGGGCTCCTGGGAGTGGCTGTCGGGACCTTCTTCCTCATCAAAGGGAAC
The DNA here is from genome assembly GCA_030684275.1 of Acipenser oxyrinchus oxyrinchus. Classification (NCBI taxonomy): domain Eukaryota; kingdom Metazoa; phylum Chordata; class Actinopteri; order Acipenseriformes; family Acipenseridae; genus Acipenser; species Acipenser oxyrinchus. The sequence continues at coordinate 2,991 of JAGXEW010000895.1, read as the reverse complement.
AAGTGCAACTGAACCAGGTAGTTACACGGCTCTGGCACTGTTTACTGGTGTGGTTATTGCACATCGCTAACCACACAAAGACAACATAGAAGTCAAGAAAGAAGAGAAGCCTGGGTATTGAAAATGTGACTCTAACTACTTCTCATGGTATTCTTGCACATCCCATACCAGTACTGAAATATTGCTCTTTTTTTCAGGGTTTTCCTTTTGATGAAGAAATCCTGCTCTGCTCCAGCTTGTGTTTAATTCACATTAATGTAAAATGTATCGGGTAGCAAAAACTGTCTGTTGCTGTGGGAAAAAAGTGAAACTATGAAAATACTGTGCAGATGTTTTTAAACCTCATGTAAACCCTAAAAACTAGTGATGCAACACAACGTAATGAAAGTGTATCTAGCACCATGACAAGGCATCCTTTATAAAAGTACACTGGATCCACTGGTAAGTCAGCTGAGTAAACTGAAAGCAGTGTTAATTATGAATTGCTGACATCAGATATTGTAAAAGCACCAAATATGAATTCATGAAATGCTTTGGTAACCTAATAAGGGAGTAGATGCTGGATGTGAAAACTCAAAACAATCTCTTTTCTTCCCCCAGGAATAGCACAGTGTAATATCTACTGTGTGGTTTAAATTGAAAATGTTCCTGTATAGCTTCATATTTTTATTCATGTATGTGATGTTCAAAGGGCTGATGCTTTTTAAAAATGTGGTTCTTTTAGGAGTACAGTGGATTGTAATCCTAGTAATAATAAGCAGAGGGACTTTGAAGCTTTTTGTGACTTTAATGTTGTAATTTAAAATTAAACTTCCTTAAACAAAATTCTGAAATAAAAATCATACTTTTTTCCTGTTGAAATTCTGCCTTGTTTTCAAAGATTTTTTTTTTTTTGTGTTATTGAAACATAAAATCTTTTACCTTTTGAATGTTGTTTTGTGATGTCTTATGGGTATGTCTGCAGTGCTAGGACCTCTTCTAAAACTTGAAGCTTAAGTTATTTGAAGAAGTTTTTATGAATGAAATCAAGTTTCATATTGTTGAACATGTTTTTAACTGATTTAAAGATTAAAGACAGATTAAAAAGAAAAATCAAGATATTTAGTATATATAGGCCATGAAATAATAAACTACATACACCCACCCCTTGTTATATCGGCCCTCGCTATACTGTGGATTCGGTTATATCACGTTCCTGGAGTTGGCTCCCAATTTTTACAGTCTAACTGCGCATGCCTTAGCTACAATATACATAGACAATTTCACTTAGAATTACTGTTCATTTTATTTTGTACTGCACATCACAAACTAAAATATACAGAACAATTAAAAACAAAGCATTACTATCGTACTGTTGTCATATACACACGTATTGCACAATAACACAAAGCAAATTAAATATCTACTTGCCGAAGCGATTTTTTTAAGCAACACACTAGCAAAAGTCACAGGGCAGTGACGTCAGCTCCCTAGCAACAAGCCTCCTATGTTTGGAGTGGGATTCTTTCAATGCAGCGGGTTTGTGCATTTGAGAAAGGAGAGGAAGACTCATGAAATTAATTGGAGACTTAAGTTGATGAGAAGCAATTACCCTTCGCAGTACGAATTAAAATGGTGTGCTGCTTTTTATATGAAAAATGAGAAAAAGCGGGTTGTGTAGAGGATTTATACTGGACTCTGACTTCCCTGATAAAACGAGGGAGTGGTTGTACAGTATTTGTTATCAGCCTATTTGTTTTTCTGTGGGTCTCGCTATATCGCGGCCCTCGATATATAGCGGATTTGTATTGGACCCCGGCACCCGTGATATATCGAGTGGGAGGTGTATTTGTTATTTTTCCTTGGTAAATGTGCTGATTACCTCATTTAAGTTTGTGTTAGGAATTTAAAAAAAAAATAACCAACCAAGAATCGAATCAACTAAAAAATGTATTCTGCAGGGTAGATAAAGATTGAATTTTCTTTGGTTGTTATATTGTAGGTAGCTGATGAGTTGTTTGAAGACCTCTCTGATGCGGATGCCTCTCATTGTAGCTATGCTGTAGCTGAAGCGTCACCTCCCATAGAGCAAGGACCTCCCACTTTTACTTCACCTCCTGCAAAAAAAATGAGATCAGAAACAGCTGACCTGGTCTAGCCCTGCTTGAGATGGCTCGTAAGGAGCATAACATTAAAATGAGAATTAATCATTAAAAGAGGAGAAGCTGAGATTACAAATTGCTGCTTTGAAAGGGGAGGGTAGTAAGCGGTTTGACAGTGCTTCAGCTGAACAGTATAATAATTCATAAATTGGATGTTTTTTGTATGTAATAATAATAATAATAATAATAATAATAATAATAATAATGAAAACTACACTATTTTATCTTCTATTTGTCATCTGTCGCCCCCAAAAAAAAAATCTACTACATACTGGTTAAATAGTAATCAGTTATTTTACCCTTTTTTAATTCAAGAAAAACTGTAACCAACTTCTACCTTGATGTCTTTTGGGTACAGAAGACAGTGACAGAAGTGACCTTTTCAATTTAACACAAAGCAATGTTAAACATGGAAACCTTTTTTTAAGAACTCCGAATGTCCATTCAATCACATTTCTAGTCTTGTTGAAATGTTTTTCGGGACCAGTTCCAGGGTTTAAAATTGGGGTCATTAAATACTGCCTACAGGGGTAGCCATTGTCACGTAACAATACACCTTCAGTCTAACTGTTTTCAAATATTCGAGAATCATGTGTAGATCCAGGCCATCGAACAACTACGTTGGTAATATTTAGCTCTGAATCACTACGTGACATTTTCAATTCCGAAAGGTTTCAGCACTATCACCCCCTGGTGATATTATTGGCACATGGGTGCAGTCTATAGCACCTACCACAGTAAGAAAACCTCCTCTAGCAAAAAAACAATTGATATATACGATGGATATTTTGTTCTGTTGGACTTGAAATTCTGTATGCACTTGAAAACTGTAATAGCTTCAGGGATCCTG